>JAAALK010000289.1:93804130-93864507 GCA_019279435.1 Zizania palustris
TTATAATAAACTTTTATATTGTTTTAAATAGAATTTAAACAAAATTTGAGAATAATCATTTCAAACTTCAAATTTTAAACTCTAAGATTTACCATTCAAATTTCAGAAGATTTATCTCTTTATCTTCTACATTTATCCAATTTAATTGATATGTTTGTACTATTTATTATTCAAAATAAAATCAAGAAAATTTATTCTTAAACCCTAAAATTTCCTATCTTCTCCATTTTCTCCAAAATTCACCATTTCAATTCCAGAAAACCTCTCCTTTCATTCTCTACAACTTTAACCAATTTAATTAAAATGATTGTACTGTTTGTTTTATTATTTCTCTTAATTGTTTGTTATTCTTTCTCTACATGCCTAGAAGGTCACGACACCGTCGAGGAGCCGGACCATTTTCCCCAAGGTTCCTTCCTCTCCATTTATAAATCCAGGCAACACTACAACAATCCAGGGAACTTCCGTCGGCCAAAGCCGACGGAAGTTAGCTCTTTCCCGACGAAAGAAGCTAACTTTCGTCGGCAAAAGGCTAACTTCCGTCGGCATTTGGCCGACGGAAGCGGGTAGACGGAAGTTACCAGAAAATCGGTAACTTCCGTCGGCTAAATCTAGCCGACGAAAATTATTTTTTTTGTTTTTTATTTTTTCTGTCGACGGGCCAATAACTTCCGTCGGCTAATGTTGGCCGACGGAAGTTAACTAAAAATACGAAAAAAAAAGAAAATTTGCAACTTTGCTGCTCTGATTGCTTCCAAAGTGGCATTCTGCTCATTAACAAAACAGTGGTACACATGATAAGTTATAACTTCAAAACAAGTGATGAAAATTAGAGCATGGACTTGCTTACATAATCTTCTTTGTAATCACATGACAAAATATTTGTGGAAACTGGTGATTGGTGAATACTACTTTTAAAACTGTACAGTAGAAATAAATAACTTGTTCATTATGTGATTATCTTTATGATCTGTTAGATAAAGAAAATAGTTAATATACATTGAAAGAAAAATGGAATAGAGCACACACAGAGGCATGAGGGCTGAATTAAGAGGTACTCACATCACTTGCCAAAATGAATAGAATAGCTGTTGCACCAATAGTGCAGGGGGGGTCATCAAAGTTCAAAACCAAAATTGCATCAATAATTTGTTGTACCAATCTATAGGATATGAGAAAAGAAGACAGTTGTGAGTAATAAAATGGAATAAATGTAATAGTAATTTCAGAAAGTTGAAACAGAGTATGTTGCTTGCTGAATATTCAAATGAAGATGTTCTGATATTCAATACAAAAATGAATATAAAATTATAAATATTGCAAGTATGTTGATGTGTAACAATAGTTGTAATTCTTATGTACATATATCAGTAGAAAAAGGTAAAAAGTAATGCAAGACTCTAATGATTCAAGCTACCACCCTCCTGAGGGAACATGCTGTTTGCTAACATGAACCTCCACAATTTAAATAAGAAATATTTTGTAACCAAGCGACTGGCAATATTCTACACATGTATCTATATTTATACCTAAGTAGTCCTAATTCAGTTAAGAAAGAAGTGTTTTAGTCTCTAGGCATTCATCATCAGTACCACGTTTCCTTCATCTATAATACATCAGATTAGCTAAGTAAAGAGACCAATATGGTAGAAATGTTGAAGGACACCATAAGATCATACTTCCTAAACCCAGATACAACATTTGGTCCCAAATTGACCAAAGGCACATGAAACCTAGTATAAAGAAGATCACCACCCAAATACTAATGCCAATCACAATCCATAGCCTCAAACCAAAAGGCGGCGTCCTGGATGATAGCTCTGCACGTAGGGTTTCACCTGTCGACATTTCCGCTTATCAACTGGGCTTATTACACATCCCTCAGTCCAAAAGATTTTTTGTGGCTGGATCTAAGTAAATGTAATGCCGATTGCTCAATTCAGTAAGTCAAATTATTTCAGCTGAACAAATTGATTTTATATGGTGGAGCACATAGCACCTCCATATGGGTTCAAAGCACTGAAGCAGCACAAAAATGTAGGGCAATCACTAATGAAGCACCAATCCAAACAATAGTAAGCAGGCAGAGACACAATCAAAGCGCCCGTGCCCTCAAAGCTCAGCAATGGTGAGCCTATGACTGCCATTGGGTAGGGTTTGGGGCTTAACCCAACCCCAAAACCATACCCATCTGAGGCCGTGTTAGCACAGGGAAGCCACCGGAGGCTAGAACAGCCGGCGAGCGGCGCTTCGCGGCCTCCGTTCGGCGAGGCGATACAAATAAGTAAGAAAAGAGGGTGGATAGAGAGAATGCGTCGCCGCCGACCTTGACGAGTAGGACAGCGCTGAGCTGGTGGCAACGCTCGTCACTATCCTCCACGCGCCGGCGCCACACTTACCCTCCCCAGCGCGCGGCCGCGCGACGCTTCCCCTCGCTCGCGCCACCGGCGCACGAGCGCGAGCCGCAAACCCCCCCGCCCCGGCCCCCACCACCAACCGGCGCCGCAGATCCCCTCCGTACGCGCTTCCGGCTCGGTCCGAAGCGCTCATAGGAGAGAGATTTGGGCGTCGCCTCGCCTCGGACTCTCTGGGTCGCGTGGGTGGAGGCCGGGGAGGCGGGCGGAGGCGGCGGGAGGCGGCGGAGGCGGCGGAGGCGGCGGGAGGCCGTGGAGGCGGTGGAGCCCGTGGAGGTGGGCGGAGGCGGCAGGATGGAGGCCGGGGAGGCGGGCGGAGGTGGCGGGAGGCAGCGGGAGGCCGTGGAGGCGGCGGGAGGCCATGGAGGCGGCGGAGCCCGTGGAGGTGGGCGGAGGCGGCGGGAGGCCGTGGAGGTGGGCGGAGGCGGCGGAGGCCGTGGAGGCGGGCGGAGGCGGCGGGAGGCCGGGGAGGCGGGCGGAGGCGGCGGAGGCCGTGGAGGCGGCGGAGGTGGGCGGAGGCGGCGGGATGGAGGCCGGGGAGGCGGGCGGGGAAGAAGAGAGAAGGAAAACCTAGGGTTAAAAGGCATGGGCTGAGAAAAAGAGGCGCGGCAGCGAAAAAAAAGCGCGTGTATTAACTTCCGTCGGCCACATCTAAAGCCGACGAAAGTTAATTTTAACTTCCGTCGGCTTTTATGCTGGCCGACGGAAATTAAGGGATTTATACCGGGCGGGGAAAAATACCTCTATCTTCCGTCGGCCACTGTGAAAAGCCGACGAAAGTTAGCTTATCTTCCGTCGGCTTCTTTAGGCCGACGGAAGTTAGCTAACTTCCGTCGGCTTTTCGAAAAGCCGACGGAAGATAAAATAGCCGACGAAAACTTTCTGTTTTCTTGTAGTGCAAGTCACCCCACTAAATTTTGACCCATAGGTTATAAATGCAATAGTCGAACTAAAACTCTTACATTATATTTATTTAGATCCCCGAACTTGAAGTGCAAACCCAAGCCATGCTATTTAGCCAAAAACTCCTTATCACCATAGTAGTATTATTATTATATAGTGTCCAAAGTATCAATACAACTGCTATAAGATAAAAATGAGTCGTAGAGATTTGGATTCTATTATATGATCCCCGTTACTCTCTCATCCCTGGAATTATATTGGTCTTGGAGTTATGGTTTAGTGTGTTAGCATGGTGTGTTTTGGGTGCAAGCGAGGGCATTAGTTAGTGACACCCGGGGCACTATAAGGACCAGTCCGCGGGATTCGTTGCAATGCACTTCCGTACTAACCACAAGTCTAGTGGGTAACTCCTAACTGGAGGTATGGGACGTTCCAACTTGAGGCACCATTTGGAGATGGGTCAAGTAGCACCTGTGGGTGACTTGTATCGACGACGCGCAAAAGGGGTGCGACGTTGTTCAGTGTGTTGGCGTGCTAGCGAAACCTAGAGTGGGTGTTATCGAATTGGAGTGTCTCATGCTAAAGGTTTTGGCACGAGTTTCTGTGACTTAGGTCATCTAAACACATTGCGCCGTGCAGGGATGAGTGCCTTGTGGGTACAGTAGTACACCTCTGATCAGAGTTTAAATCTTTTCGAAAAGTCGAGCCCACGGTCACGGGCGGGTTGTGTGATATCTTGTAGTTAGTCTACATTTATGAGTGTTGCATGAGGAAGTGGCATGTAAGGACTATTGAGCGAGGAGGGCCAACTGGACTTCTCGAGTTAGATGATGATGCATTGTTCATATTTATTATTCTGCACAATTAAATATGACTACATTAAATGCTGCAACTTGAAAATGTACTTTTCCGCAATTTAAACCCTTATCGTTCCCTTATTATTACCCCGCATTATTATTGCATTCTCGGTGTCTTGTTGACTACTTTTGTACTCATACCCATTGACTAAATCTTTTAGACGATGAGTTCATCGAAGACGAAGGTCTGGAGTAGTGACCCAGTTAAGGATGCGAGTCCTAGAGCAAGATATTCATCGCCAAGAATTTTTCTCTTTATTATTATTAAATTTTGTGTAATAAAATAGCCTGCTAGCTATACTTTGTTTGACGCATGTACGAGGTCATGTGATGAACATCTTGTATTTATTGTTTTTCTCTAGAAATTCACTAAAGTCCTGGTCTGGTAAAATCAGGGTGTGAAAAGATGGTATTAGAGTCGACTTGACTGTAGGAAGCCAAACAGACCTACCAATTGCTTAGCTTTATAAAAATCTATTTCATAAAACTATACCTCTTGTTTTTCTCCTCCCCCTTACTCTTTAAACTTTGTCTTCTTTGTAGATGCCGACCCACGTTCACAGTTTCTGCTGGGAGGCCATTGGTTTCATCCAAGAGCTCCGTATGTTGGTAGCTTTCCTACAATACACCCATGAGCCAGAATATCGCGGGATCTACTAGATCGGAGAAAGTAGCCCATGCCAAGTGACCCTAACACTCATCGCCTCAGCCCAGGAGCTGACTTCCTTCGCCACCTCAGCCAAAGATCTGAGTTTTGAGATTGGTTGCTAGGAGACCACGTTGTAGGCACTCAGAGAACTTTGACAGATCTACAATGACCGCCTTGACGGCACAACCTTCCACTATCTGCCGTACCAGGAGCCAGCATCAGACCGCAGCACCTACGTTAGTTGTCTCGATGATTGCGATCCTCTCGTAGCTTGCCAGACTCGTCTCCTATCAGCCATGGACCCTCTTCACACTAAGGCCCTTTTGCATGCTGACGAGACGCAAGCTTGGGTCAATTACTATCGTCAAGAGGCCGACGAACTGTGGGAATAGGTTACCCAACTCCTTAGCCAGAACCAGGAGCTCAAGGAGGACATTGCCGAGCTAACGCCCCTAGCTCCCCCTATGAGGAGGACCCGTCGAAAGACCATTTTCCAACCAAAGAAGTCAACCAGGCGAAGTTCGACCCTACCCAGCCCAGGTGAAGCCGAAGCATCAGAAGGGCTGATGGCCGACGATAAAGCTAAACCTAGCACTGCAGCAGGCTCAACCCGAAGATCCCCGAGCACATCCGGCAATGCCCCCGACAACCACTAGATGGTTGTAGTATGTGCTAGATTCCGCTTGGACAAGTTGGAAATAAGAACTGTAATAGATAAACCTATCTTTACCACAATAATAAAGAAAACTATCATTATTCGGTAAAATTATTCTAAGTCCCTTCGTCTTCTCTTGGGGTGCTACGCCCTTCAGTTGAATGGCCGCCCATTAGAGAAACAGCAAAAACCACAACAGTGAAGCAGAAGGCAACCATGCCGACAGCCCCTCGGAAGCCTTTTGCCCACTAGGGATGCATCGGGACATTGTCAAGCGAATCTGTCATCAGCTCTAGACCAACCAACTCTCACCGAAGCCTTGACTAGCCAAACCATCTCATCACTTCCATTCTCGCACAGCTACAACAACGGCAAGCCCAGCTCCAACTGCAGCAGAAACAATTTTGTTAGCTTCAGCTGGCCCAAGGGATCAATGTTCCTCAAAGACCGCCAGCACCGACTCCAGCTCGTGCAATTCAGCTACCAGAATTCCTTTGTATCAAACCACTGACCCTCTCGCACACCACCAACCTCCTGAAGGCAAACGATTTGATGAGGACATCACTCTTTTGGATGCACGCGACACTCCTCCACTGGACATTCAAGTTCCGATCACTAGAGCTTGTGCACGACACTTGAATTTAGAGGTGAGATCGTTCCTAAGCACTTCAAATTATCATTTTGAGAATAGATTGCTACATAATGATTATATTGTGATTAGGAACCAAGGAGAGGACCAAGATATTCATGAATAAGTACTTGGAGGCTTGGAGGTACAACAAGGGAGTGCAAGCCAAGTTGAAGACTCGATCCAAGTCGACTTCGAGTCCAATTTGGACTCCAGGACCACCTGATAGTAAAACGGACGCCAAGGATGCATACAACCTCCAGTTTGGATGTTCCACATATGGTTGGAAAGATGAGAATATAACCTTTCCAATGGGATGAACCTCACACCAAATTAAAATCGGAGTCATCGGCAATTGTCAAAACAATACCGACTCCTAGGACTGTTCTGGTGTTGCGTCACCAGTTTGGGCCTTTGGGCCATGTGCCGAGTTGGAGTCCCTTAAGGACACATCTTACGGTTAGACCACGTTCCTTAGCCTATATAAATAGTAGCCGCCGCTGTCTTTGGAGGGTTTTGATTAGATTATTCTGTCAAGAACAGTTTCGCCGTCATATCAGTTTGTAGAACCCCAACTTGTGAGTATAATCATTCATCTGCAATTCGGTTGCATTTTTCTTGGTTATTGCTTGTGTTCTTCGATTTGCATGAAAGGATTAGCCTTCTTGGCAAGGTCGACCGAGCACCGTTCGGTCAATAACCAGAGGATACGTTGTGCTATGATTGCGGGCTCAGGTCGTGCTGTCTAGAAGCCAGATCGATTTGTGTAGCGACTCAACCAAATCGAGAGTTATTAAAACCTTTCGGAAGATTTGGAACCCTAGTCTACATCAAGTGGTATCCAGAGATAGGTTTACCATCATGTTTGCCTCCCTTTGATCGAGTCAATTTCGCCTTCATCCTAGAGTCCATAGAAAAGCCAAAAAAAAATTTCCCCGTCCTAAACATTGTTAGCCTTTTGCACAATTCTCTTTCAGAGTCTGTAGTGTTGAATTTGTGTCCAAGTTTGTATCTTTGTTGCTGATTAATTCATGTTTTAGATCGGTTTGTGTGTTTCCCTTTTCCACTGCACAATTTTCCACCCCCACCGATTCACATCCGCTTCCGATTCCACCACCAACATACCCAATTTCGGAGGGTCTTCCTTGAAACTGGCATAACTTTTCGCTCGGAACTCCTATTGAGCTGAAATTTTTACCTCTCGAAAAGTTGATTTTGGTGAAACCGACTATGCCAGTCTCGGCGATGTCAAAAAAATTCAGGAAGGCCTTCGTTTCGGGCTCCAAAGTTTCAACACCCGTTTTTCCAAATGATCCAAATTTTGTACCGATAACATCTTACATTGGTTTGAGCTAACACTTGGTGCTATTTTAATCTTGGTTCATAGGGTTGCTGGTACTTGGTACTTGGTTGCAAAAAAAGAGACAACACAAGAGGCTTTGCAGTTCTTGTTTCATAGTGTTGCTGGTGTAGTGCTGACATTGTCCTTGCTATTCATCCTGTCCATCCTTGTTCCTTTCTTGTTGACACTACTGTTCTTAGGACACGAGGAGACCATCAATTAAGACTAATAGTTTGAACATTTATTCAACATTACTATTTGTTATTGAATTGTGTACCACTCACATATTTGTCCTTCCTATAGCCCCACATACACCTTCTGGATTGCAGGTTTTTGATCCTTGCAATCACAGAGCACGCCTCCCAGGTATCCTTTGTCTTGCTGGTAAGAACCTCGTAAGAGCTTGGCAAGGTGTTTCCTTTTGCGGTGTTGATTGAGAGAGAGCCACCACCGGTCCTACGTAGTATCTTATTAGGGATAACATTCATTGTTTGTTCCTATTTTGTGTCTACAATGGCATGTGATGAGGGAGGTGCCACCCCGAAGTACTTCAACGAGTGTGTGAGCAAGGGTCAATTACGTGAGGCCCTTGAGTAGGGGCAGAAAGCGATGACATAAGATCTCACCTAGACAATCACCACTGCCATCAAGGACCTTAGACTCCAAGATTCCCTTGAGCGCTTGGATAAACGGATATCCACTCTAATCGACAGGGTAGTTGCATTGGAAACTCGTCCCCTACCCGATAAAGATGAGGACGTGGATGCAACCACCAGAGATGCGTGACTTCGACATCGTCTACGCACCAACACCGTAGGTATGGGTGGTAATCATAACCATGCTCACGATAACCCTTATGCCAAAATTAAATTCAGTATACCTTCATTTTCTGGACATGATGCTGAGGGATATCTTGATTGGGAGATGACTGTTGAGCAGAAATTTAGTGCCCATCTTGTACCTGACCAATATAGAGTTAGACAAGCCACTAGCGAATTTAAGGATTTTCCTATCATTTAGTGGACTGTTTTAACTTCCGCGGGGCTTGCACCTACTACGTGGGACGAACTTAAGGTTGCTATGCACGATAGATTTGTTCCTCTTCTTATAATAGAGATATGCGCAATCGCTTGATGCAATTAGAACAGGGAGATAATTCTGTGCAGACTTATTATGGTGAGCTTCAAAAGGGTTTGATGCGTTGCGGCATAGTAGAGGGACTCGAGGATTCTATTTGTCACTTTTACCTGGGTTTGCGTCGTGAAATTCAAGACATAGTGGATTATAAGGATTTTAACACCGTCAACCAGTTGTTTCAGTTGGCTATGTGTGCAGAAAAAGAGTTGCATGGACGTGCTTTGCAGGACAAGAGCAAGGTCGGCACCACATACATCTAGCGTTCGACGACATCTTCCGGCCTGACCAAGTCCTCCTCCTTTTGGGCGCCCCCTCCATCGAGCAAACGACCAGCACATGCTGGAGTGGCTGCACCACCTAAACCTTTGGATTCAGGTAAAAAGTCCTTGCAGGTCCCAGTAGCAAGTGCCTCCTCCGTGGCTTCTATAGGACGCACGCCTGGCATTCAGTGCCATCGCTGCCTCGGATTTGGCCACGTGCTGAAGGATTGCACAAGTTAGCGGACATACATCGCTACGGACAATGGGTACATCAGCACCTCTGACATCGAAGATGATGCGATAGAAGATGCAACAGCGGACGACGGCGATGTCCTTGGTAGCGCGGACGCGGTGTCTTTTCGGAGCATCATCGTGCACCGTGTGCTCAGCACATAGTTGCAACAACCAGAGAAGCTTCAACGCCACAACCTATAAAAGACCTTCTTCATCATCCACAATCGACGAGCTCGTGTCATTATTGATGGAGGTAGCTGCAATAATTTGGTGAGTTCAGATTTGGTAAAGAAGCTTGACTTGCCCACCTGTCATCACCCCCATCGATATCATATTATGTGGTTTAATGATGCTCGAAAAGCTAAGGTAACACATACTTGCAGAGTTTCTTTTTCCATTGGTTCCTATGCTAGTCATGTTGATTGTGATGTGGTACCTATGGAAGCTTGTTCACTTTTATTGGGTCATCCTTGGGAATTTGATAATAATGATACACACCATGGTAGAATTAATACATACACTTTTATGCATAAAGGAAAGAAAATTATTTTGCTACCTTTGACCCCTGCTGAAATTGTACAAGCTGATAAAGACCATGCTGCTAGTTTGAATGGTGCTAATTCTGAAAACCAACAAGTTGCTAAATCTCTTTACCCACTGAAATTTCTGATGATGATGTTTGCTATGCTTTGGTTTGCACGCAGACCTTGTTTCACTTGATAATATTGCTAGTTCGATACCTCCTGCTGCCACTAACCTTTTGCAGGAATATGAGAACATTTTTCCATTCGAGATACCACTGGGCTACCACCTATCAGAGGAATAGAGCATCAAATTGATTTTATTCCGTGTGCAACATTGCCAAATCGTGCTGCTTATAGAACCAACCCTAAGGAGACTAAGAAAATTCAGCGAAAAGTCCAAGACCTTTTGGACCACGGGTATGTACGTGAAAGCCTTAGCCCTTGTGTCGTTCCTGTACTTTTTGTTCCTAAGAAAGATGGTACTTGGCGTATGTGTGTTGATTATAGAGCTATCAATAATATTACTATTCGATATCATCATTCTATTCCTAGACTTGACGATATGTTTGATGAATTATGTGGCTCTATAATTTTCACAAAAACTAACTTGCGTAGTGGTTACCACCAGTTTCGAAAGAAACTTGGAGATGAGTGGAAAATAGCTTTTAAAACCAAATTCGGGTTGTATGAGTGGTTAGTAATGCCTTTCGGTTTAACTAATGCACCTAGTACTTTCATGCGCTTAATGAATGAGGTTTTGAGGGCTTTTATTGGTCGATTTGTGGTGGTTTACTTTGATGATATCTTGATTTATAGCAAGTCTTTGTGTTGGACCGGAAACGGCGAGCAGAGGGGGGTGAATGGGAGCTTTTAAAATTTAAGACTAAAAATAGCCTTCTGTTTTAATTCTGTCTTCTACGGAATAGGCTTCGAACACACCCTTCGAAGTTCTGGTTCGAAGGTATTTCACAGCTCCGAAAACAGGCTTCGCATGGAGCAAAAGGTCGAAGCCAAGAACACTTCGCTCCACCCACAACTCCAAAAATTCAGCTCTGCTAAGTCAGTGCAGGCTTCGCACACTGGGTGCCTTCGAGCAGGCTTCGCACTTCACCCTTCGCAAGAGCAGACTTCCCTCTGCGGACTTTGACCAAATACTCAGCGACAGCAACTAGTGCTGGGCTTCATACTTCGAAGGTCTAAACGCACACTTAACAGACTTCACCGAGGACTTCAACAAGGGAAGAAAACGGGCTTCGATCTAAGCCAAGAACATTGCTTCGCTTGTAATCAGAGAGGTCTTGCCTCTAGTTTACACAGAGCAAACAAACACTGAAAAGCACACACTTCACTCGAACAGGCTTCTCACACACTTCTCTAGAAAAGATTCAGTGCACAAACTCAACTCAAAAGATGTGAGACACTGAGAGATCAAAGCATGCAGTGAAGTACGCATACAAGTTCAAGCAGTAAATGAAAATAGAATCAAAGCTTCATTGCTTGAACAGGGAACACAAAATGAACTCACAGATCTGAATACAAAATATGTGGCGGCTAGCACAGGAGCTCAAAATGGCTGCTCAAAGTGTTGATGTGACCTAGCTAGCTTCCACTATTTATAGGCACTATTAACCCTGTGAATATACTACTTTACCCCTAGGGTTTACACTGGTTTTGTCTCATCAGAACAGGGGGTACAGCTGGTAGTCTACTTTATTTGGAGGCTTCTTTTGTCAGCTTCGCAGAGGAGACAGCATCAGCTTTTGCAGAGCAGACACGGTCAGCCTTTGTAGTCTTGGATTCTTCTGAAGCCCCCCTTCGCACGCGAGGGGTGAGGTAGCTTCGGTGAGAAGCCTTGAGCCTGACGGCCTTCGCTTCACCGAAGTCAGCCTTCGATACAGAAATGGTTTTGAGCCGAAGCCGTCAAAGGCCTTGGGCCTTCGCAACAACACCTTCGGAGTGGACCACCACGGCTTCGTAGCTTCTCCCAACTCGAACTCCGTCGGTCCGTGTACCGAAGCCATGCATGGCCGAAGTACCTCAAGTCAGACTCACTCCGGAGTCAGCCTCACTCCGGAGCCAGCCTCACTCCGGAGCCAGCCTCACTCCGACGTCGGCTTCACTCTGAAGTTAGCTTCACTCCGAAGCCAGCTTCACTCCACAGCCAGCTTCACTCCACAGCCAGCCTCACTCTGAAGTCAGCTTCACTCCGAATCCAGCCTCACTCCGGAGCCAGCCTTCGGAGTACGACCCTTCGAAGTCCCTCCTTCGTCCAAGGCCTCCGCATGAAGCATTCCATGAGCACTTCATCGCAGTGTCTCTCCCCGAGCAAACTCCTCAACGATCCTCACCCGGACCATGCCTTCGATGCACCTCGACTTCTGAGACCTTCGTCGGGTATACCTTCGAGTGCCTCCCTCCGTAGCACACTTCGAATGCCCTGCCTCATTGCTGAGGACTTGGTCCACCATACTCCAAAGTCACTCCATTCGGAGTACCCTTCGAAGTTCCTCGCCTCCAAGGACTTCGTCTCGGAGTACCTTCAGCCGGAGCCACACTCCGCACTTACTGCCTTCTCTTGACGCACCTCGACCCGAGGTCCGACCTCGACCCCTTCGCAGCCTTCGTGACCGAGCTCCCCGCTCACCTGGCATCAAGCCTCCCGCTTGACCCAGGTTCACCTGCTGCGAACCGTCCGTCGCCTCCGAAGTCACCTACGCACCACAGACAGACAAGTGTATCTAGTACCCCGGAGACCTCTCCGGGTAAACAACCTCCAGCACACATTCCGGTGTACCGCCCAAAGTACCGAAACCTTCGGTACGACCTAGTCATCGTGTACTGTCAGACCCCTCCGACAAGCATACTCCGCTGCAACAGCTGCAGCAAACAGACCCACCGAATCCTTCGGTGAAACCACCTCCGAACCCCTTCGGAGGGACCCCTTCAAATCAAAGGATAAAATCTGTCAATCACTCATCACAGACTCCGAAACCAACCCTTGGTTTCTCACTTTGGATGAACATATGGATCACTTACGTGCTGTTTTTAATGTTTTACGTGATGCACATTTATTCGCTAACCTTGATAAGTGCATATTTTGCATGGATCGAGCATCTTTTCTTGGATATGTTGTAACTCCCTAGGGAATTAAGGTGGATGAGACAAAAATTGAAGCCATAAAGAGCTGGCCAACCCCCAAATCCATCACACAGGTGAAGAGTTTTCTTGGTATTGCAGGTTTCTATCGCCGCTTTGTTCCTGATTTCAGCATCATCGCTGCGCCGCTGCATGAATTGACAAAGAAGGGTGTGGTGTTTCATTGGGGACAAGCACAAGAGGATTCCTTTACCACTTTGAAGGACAAGCTAACAGACGCGCCACTGCTGCAACTTCCAAATTTTGGTAAGACTTTTGAGCTTGAATGTGATGCTAGTGGAATTGGCATTGGTGGTGTGTTGATGCAAGAAGGTAAGCCTGTTGCATCATTTAGCGAAAAATTACATGGTCCTCTTCTAAACTACTCTACGTATGATAAGGAATTGTATGCTCTTGTATGTTCTTTAGAGACGTGGCGTCATTATTTGTGGCCTAAGGAATTTATTATACATTCTGATCATGAATCGCTTAAGTATATTCGTTCTCAAACAAATCTGAACCATAGACATGCTAAATGGGTTGAATTTATTGAATCCTTTCCTTACGTCATCAAGCATAAGAAAGGGAAGGATAATGTCATTGCTAATGCTTTGTCTAGGTACTATACTTTGTTTTCCCAACTTGATTGTTAGATTTTTGGACTTTAATCAATAAAAGAACAATATGCAAATGATCCTGATTTTAAAGATGTGCTGCTGAATTGTAAAGAGGGACATACATGGAACAAATACGTGATCAATGACGGGTTTCTGTTTAGGGCAAACTGCTTGTGCATTCCAGTTGGTTCTGTTCGCCTTTTGTTGATGCAGGAAGCACATGGGGGAGGCTTGATGGGGCACTTTGGTGCTAAAGAGACAAAAGATGTTTTGGCCTCACATTTATTTTGTCCAATAATGAGGAGAGGCGTAGAGCGGTTCGTCGGTCGCTGCAATACATGTCAAAAAGCTAAGTCTTGATTGAATCCACATGGTTTATACATACCTCTCCCTATTCCTTTTATTCCATGGGCGGATATTTCTATGGATTTTGTGTTGGGATTGCCTCGGATAAAGAGGGGGAGGGATAGCATTTTTGTTGTTGTGAATCGATTTTCTAAGATGGCACATTTTATACCATGTCATAAAAGCGATGATGTTGTCCATATTGTTGACCTCTTTTTCAAAGAGATTGTACGTTTGCATGATATGCCTTCTACTATTGTTTCATATCATGATGCAAAATTTTTGAGTCACTTTTGGTGTACTTTGTGGAACAAGTTGGGTACCAAATTATTATTTTCTACCCATTGTCACCCACAAATTGATGGCCAAACGAAGGTGGTGAACCGCACTTTAGGCTCAATGTTGAGGGCTGTTTTGAAGAAAAAATTGAAGATGTGGGAAGAATGTTTGCCTCATGTGGAGTTTGCATACAACCGGGCAACACATTCGACCACCAAGGTAAGTCCTTTCCAGGTAGTGTATGATTTTAACCCTTGTGCTCCTATCGATATTTTTCCTTTACCTACCAATGAGATAATACATAATGATGCCGAAGAGCGTGCTGAGTTTATTTTGAAACTGCATGAAACAACTAAGAAAAACATTGAAAAGATGACTGAAAAATATAGGCTTGCTGGTAGTAAAGGTAGAAAGGAAGTTAAGATTGAACCGGGCAATTTATTTTGGTTGCACTTGAGAAAGGATAGATTTTTGGATTTGAGAAAGTCTATGTTGATGCCTAGAGCTGATGGTCCTTTCAAAATACTTAAGAAGATTAATGATAATGCATATAAACTTGAGTTGCCTCCTGAGTTCGGGGTTAGTCCTATCTTTAACATTTTAGATTTGAAACCTTACTTGGGAGAATAGGATATGTTATAGTTGAGGATAGATCCAATTCAAGAGGGGGAGGATGATGAGGACATAACTCTTTTGTATGCACGCGACACTCCTCCGCTAGACATTCAAGGTCCGATCACTAGAGCTCATGCACGACACATGAATTTAGAGGTGAGCTCTTTCCTAAGCACTTCAAATTATGATATTGAGAATAGATTGCTACCTAATGATTATATTGTGATTAGGAACCAATGAGAGGACCAAGAGATTCATGAAGAAGGACTTGGAGGCGTGGAGGTACAGCAAGGGAGTGCAAGCTAAGTTGGAGACCCGATCCAAGTCGACTTCGAGTCTAATTCGGACTCCAGGACCACCTGACAGTAAAACGGACGCCTAGGATGCATACAACCTCCGGTTTGGACGTTCCACATATGGTTGGAAAGATGAGAAGATAACCTTTCCAATGGGACCAACCTCACATCCAACTAAAATCGGAGTCATCAGCAATTGTCTTCCGGTGCTGCGTCACCAGTTTGGGCCTTTTGGCCATGTACTGAGTTGGAGTCCCTTAAGGATGCGTATTAGGGTTAGACCATGTTCCTTAGCCTATATAAATAGTAGCCACCACCATCTTTGGAGGTTTTTTCCTAGATTATTCTGTCAAGAATAGTTTTGTTGTCATATCGGTTTGTAGAACCCCAACTTGTGAGTTTAATCATTCATCTACAGTTCAATTGCATTCTTCTTGGTTCTTGCTTGTGTTCTTCGATTCATAGGCAAGGATTATCCTTCTTGGCGAGGTTGACCGAGCACCATTCGGTCGATAACTAGAGGAGACGTTGTGCTACGATTGCGGGCTTAGGTTGTGCTGTCTAGAAGCCGGATCGATTTGTGTAGCGACTAAACCAAATCAAGAGTTATAAGAACCTTTCGGAAGATTGGGAACCCTAGTCTACATCACGATTGGCTTCGAAGAATCACAAGAAAGCTTAAGGTCCTTCCCTACATAGATCGTGAGCGTGTGGCTTTCGCCACCCATCAGCTGCAAGGACCAACCATAGAGTGGTGGGACCAGTATCGGAAAGCTTAGGTCATGAACCATGAGATTAGTTGGGCTGAGTTCACTGCTGCTTTCAAAGTCTCCCACCTCCCTCCAAGAATGATCATGTTGAAGAAGGAAGAGATTCAAAAACTCCAATGGGGAAACAATGGTGAACCATCAACTGCAGTCATTCTAACAAAGGCATTGGGGCATGTTTCGTCAACCAGGAAAAAGCAAGCCAGGATTCTAGCTCGTCCCCACTCACACAAGAATCAAAAGGTAAAGACGAGGTCTAACCTAAAAGAAGATGTGAGTGATATGGAAATTGTCGAAGGACAGTGGTCCCTAGAAGGGATAATTGGAAAGACGTGTTATCACTGTGGTCAATTTGGACATATCGCACGACAATGTAGGCAAGGTGTATTCCAGGACCCTATGATTATATCCTCGGATGAAGACTCAAGTCAGGATGAAGCCACTGCACTTGAGCAATCGTTATTCAAGGCTTATGGCAATTGTGGAGAAATCGAACACCATACTAGGGAATGCAATGCCAGTTGTCCAAGATGTATAGAAGATCATCCACCCGAACGCTGCCCCACTAGTGGGACTACTTGCTATTTGTGTCAAGGAAGGGATCATATCCCCAGGGACTGTCACATGAGTTCGCTATTAACTAAGGTCACTGAAGTTCATCGGATGCACTTTCACCTCACCCATCCACCCACAAGGCATGGTAATATAAGTGGCAAGGGTAGACCATCCGATTCCAACAAAGATCTTGCTCCGAAACAGATTAATCAGATATTGAAGTGGGATCACCATGGAAACCAGTGGTTTTCTTCAACTGCCGTGGAGAAGGACATTACGCCCATAACTGCCTAGAGCGTTGGAGTGTTGCTAAGAAAAGTCTAACCAAGTCAAGTTCAATCCCCGAAGATGGTGTCTTGAAGCCATCAACTTGAAGGAGTAATTCAAGAAAAAAACAGAGGCCTATCCATAACCTTATATTTCTAGACTTTCCAAATCTTGGGGCGAGATTCTTGTTAAGGGGGTTAGATTTGTAACACCTTGAATTTTCTAAATCAAATAAATTGGAGGAAATAAAATTTATAAATGAATAAATCAAGTTTGGATAATAAAATGGTTGAATTAATTGGAAAACCTTAAGGAAGAATAAAACAAAGTAATCAAAAATTTTACATGGTTGAAATCAATTAATTAGGTTTGAACCTAAAGAGACATCCAAATAAAAATTTTGAGAAAAATTACTTTTACAGGAAAAAAATTATTTTTGAAATTTGAATAAACCGAAAATATCCAAATAAATAAAAACATGAAGAGATAATTCAAATTTTGAGCTGAGAAAATTATGTTAGATTCATAAGATCAAAAAATATTTTTGAGAGTTTTTATAAATTTTTAGGACCTTTGTTGCTAGCTCTTATCTTATAAATGAATTTCTATAATTATTTTAATCTGAAAAAAGTTTTAATCCCAGTGGGCCACTCCCCTCCTTTCTCTCTCTCCAAGCTGGCCCTGCCCATCTAGCCCTGCACCCCTCACTGCCTAATGGACCCACCTGCCAGCCTCTCCCTCTCGCGCGCGCCCCCACTCCCTCTCTCTCCCCCCTCACTACCACTCTGACCCCACCTGTCGGCACCGAGCCCCGCACCCACATCCCGACCCCTCTCGCTGCCACTCGGGCCCGCTTGTCGGCACCGACTGCCTCTCCTGTGTGCGCCCGCCGGCTGACCGTTGGCCCCAGGTTGTCAGCTTCGTCTTCCCCGCAGAGACCGCCCCCAATCCAGCCCCCTGACTTCGGCCGAAACCCTAGCACCCGAATCCGCCACCACCGACCCCTCCTGCCGAATGGGCCCCAGAATCGCGCTCCCCTAACTTTGGTGATCATTTCCCCCATTAAATCGCGCTCTATCCCACCGGGAATGCTGAGCTCGCCAGCATTAAGGTGTGATTACTCCCGGCTTTCCCCAATTGCACCATCTTAACACCACCGGCGACCCCTATAAAAGCCCCGGCCTTCACCGCACCTAGGCCACGCCTTTTCCACTGATCCCTCGCATTTCCAAAGTGCCCACACACCCCTTTGCACCGCCGCCCCTGTTTCCACTCCGGCAGCCATTCGCCATCGCTCGAGGGTGTAGGACCAAAAGTAGCGACCAGAGGGGGGTGAATGGGCGCCTAAAAAATTCTTTCGAATCAATGGCCTGCTCCCAACACCCAATGCACCTCGACAAACAAAAACCTCAAAAGCAAATAGATCGCAGGTACTTAAAATGATCTAGCCTAAAAACGACTGGTGTCCTAATCGAAAAGACACCAACACAGTGCTTAAAGGCAGATTAAAAGACTACTCACAGATCAAGCAACAGATTCAACACACATTTGATCAAACTCATACTTCACACATATGTGTAGACAGAAATCAAATATCACGGTTCACTTGTATTTAAACAAACATATGACATGCACTTGGATCACATGGATGAATCAATGTATATGCATATCATAGTCTAAAAATAAAGTGCTTCTAGAGATTGAATAACGTACAAAGATATATCAATAAAACCCTGAATGCAATCTAAGAAAAATTACTGGAAGTGATTTAATCAAATACTAAGCATTCAGAGAAACTTACCGTGCTTGTTTGCCCACTAGCTCATTCTCAGCCCTTGTAGCCTCATGCACGGCTAAACAAGGACCTTGTACAGAATCCCATTGCATGCCTTGAACAACACCAGCCAACAGAAAAAAGAGGAATCGTGGAATGATTCAGCCTACGGCAATTTCAAGGCTAAGAAAGAAATTTCTGGTGCAGCTCTTGCTTCTGGAGTCTTCACGATGCAGACCACCTCGTTGTGGGCCCCTCAAGCACAGGAGAAGTGCTCTCCAGTGCGCCTTGAACAGCACACAAACCGGAGTACCAATCTCTGATTTGCTGCTTAGAGCTGAGCTCTGATGTTCGCCCGTGGAGAAGAGGACTAAGCACTTGTACAGTAGGCAAAGAACTGTGCGGCGAATGCCCAGCGATTAAAACAAATGAAATTGTGGCGGCGCTGGTTTGAACAGTGGGGAAAGTAGGAACTCTGATTTTTGCATTTTAAAATGAGTTAACCCTAACCCTAGGGATTGGGGCCTATTTATAGGCAGCCCAATAAATGGGTAAAATGCAGAAATACCCCTAGGGTTTTTTACAGACGCTGAATAAAAATGGAAAAGACCGAAATGCCCTTAGGGTTTTTTACAGACTCGACTGACAGACTGTAGGCCTAAAGGCAAAATAGTAAAAACCTAAATAAAGGTAACTTGTCCTGATGCGGAGCTTTCGTAGCACCTACGGCTTCGCCTCAGGACGGTCATATCCGAAATCAACGGTCGTCAGTTTTGCGCCGAAACTGACAAAGCGTCCACCGTCTTCGCACCGGGTACCCGGATTGGGCCGGCCCGATTCCGCAGCTCCCTCATCCCGGCAATCACTCGCCGCCCGTGTACCTGAGTCAATCCCGGTGAACAGCCTAGTGGATCCCCTGCTGCTCCTAGCCCATGTACCCGGATTGGGCCAGCCCGACTTCGCGGCCCCTCTGCCCGACGGTCGCTCGCTGCCCGTGTACCTGAGTCACACGCGGCCCATGATGCAGCAGATCATCTCTCTCTTTTCAGTCCTCTTTGACTATCGTTGACAATGACTCATCACATCTGGAGCCATGAGGCCCACGCTATTCAGCATGGCTCCTCAGAGGGCCTCGACCGCCACATCGCCAACACCACTGTGACCGCCGTCTTCTTCCCCTTCTCGGCATCGCACCCATTCGTGCCGAAGACCACCGGACCACCATCGTCGTCGTCGACCCGAGGAAGCTTCGCCGCCCCCTCTTGTCACCAGCCTCACCCCTTCACCGCCGGCCCCTGTCTCCGGTATAACCATGACCCCCGTGCTATTCTGATTCTATTTTTATTCTTCGATCGGGCACTAGGCCACCGTCGTCACCGCTAGCTCGTCGCCAGCCAGCTGCCATCACCGGAGACGAACGACACGCATCACCCTGAGTCCCGTGTGCCGGATCTGTTCTCAGTCATGCGATCAAACCCAGACGGTCAGGATTAAATCCCATCCGGGTTCAATCTGGTTCATTCGTTTTAGCTGAACCGGTACCCTTCCATCGCCACCGTCCATTTTCACTTAAACCCTCCTGAACGCGCCGCAACCGCCCGATCCAGATCCGACAGCCCTGGTTTACCCGGTTCATGCGCACAGTACCCGAGTTCACGGTAGGCCTGGCTCACCATGGATAGGAGTCTGTTTAAAGATTTAAAATAAATTCAGAAATTGTTTTAAACTTCAAAAATTCATATCTTCTTAAAATTAACTCCAAATTTGACCATTCAAATTTCAAAAAAATTATCTTTTATTATCTTCCTATTCATCCAATAAAATTTATATGTTTATAATAAACGTTTACATTGTTGTAAATAGAATTTAAACAAAATTTGAGAATAATCAGTTAAAACTTAAAATTTTAAACTCTAAGATTTACCATAACAATTTCAGAAGATATATCTCTTTATCTTTTACATTTTATCCAATTTAATTGATATGTTTGTACTCTTTATTATTCAAAATAAAACCAAGAAAATTTATTCTTAAACTCTAAAATTTCCTATCTTCTCCATTTTCTCCAAAATTCACCATTTCAATTCCAGAAAACTTCTACTTTTATTCTCTACAACTTTAACCAATTTAATTAAAATGATTGTACTGTTTGTTTTATTGTTTCTCTTAATAATTTGTTATTCTTGCTTTGCATGCCTAGAAGGTTACGACACCATCAAGGAACCGGACCATTTTCCCCAAGGTTCCTCCCTCTCCATTTATAAATACAGGCAAGTCACCCCACTAAATTTTGAGCATATTGAACCTAGTTTTCCTAATATATCGCTAAAACCCGTAGGTTATAAATGCATTAGTCGAATTAAAAGCCTTACATTATATTTATTTAGATCCCCGACCTTGAAGTGCAAACCCAAGCCATGCTATTGAGCCAAAAACTCCTTCTCACCATAATGTTATTATTATTAGATAGTGTCCAAAGTATTGACACAACCGCTATAGGATAAAATCGAGTTGTAGAGATTTGGATTCTATTATATGATCCCCGTAACTCTCTCATCCCTGGAATTCTATTGGTCTTGGAGTTATGGTTTAGTGTGTTAGCATGGTGGGTTCTGGGTGCAAGCAAGGGCATTGGTTTGTCGCACCCGGGGCACTATAAGGACCAGTCTGTGGGATCCATTGCAATGCACTTCCGTACTAACCACAAGTCTAGTAGATAAGTCCTAACTGGAGGTATGGGACATTCCAACTTGAGGCACCATTTGGAGATGGGTCAAGTAGCACCTATGGGTGACTTGTACCGATGAGGGGAAAAATGGGGTGCGATGTTGTCCAGTGCGCTGGCACGCTGGCGAAACCTAGAGTGGGTGTTATTTAATTGGAGCGTATCATGCTAAAGGTTTTGGCATGAGTTTCTATGACTTGGGTCATCTAAATACACTGCGGTGTGCAGGGATGAGTGCCTTGTGGATACAATAGTACACCTCTGATCAGAGTTTAAATCTTTTCGAAAAGCCGAGCCCACGGTCAAGGGCGGGTTGAGTGACATCTCGTAGTTAGTATACATTTATGAGTGTTGCATGAGGAAGTGGCATGTAAGGACTGTTGTGCGAGGAGAGCCAACTGGACTCCTCGAGTTAGAGGACGATGCGTTGTTCATGTTTATTATTCTGCACAATTAAATCTAACTACATTAAATGCTGCAACTTGAAAATGTACTTTTCCGCAATTTAAACCCTTATCGTTCCCTTGTTATTACCTCGCATTACTATTGTATTCTCGGTGGCTTGTTGAGTACTTTTGTACACATACCTGTTGACTAAATATTTTAGACGACGAATTCGTCGAAGAAGGAGGTCTGGAGTAGCGACCTATTTAAGGATGCGAGTCCTGGAGCAAGATGTTCATCACCAAGAATTTTTCTCTTTATTATTATTAAATTTTGTGTAATAAAATAGCCTGCAAGCTATACTTTGTTTGACGCATGTATGAGGTCGTGTGATGAACATCTTGTATTTATTGTTTTTCTCTAGAAATTCAATAAAGTCACGGTCTGGTAAAATCGGGGCGTGACATACCGCCGCCGATGCACCTTCCTCGGCTCAGGTATGCATGCATCTTCGCACTGTGTGTACTTGCCTTGCATTTCTGATGTCTAATGCTTTTTCTTTTTCAGCCTCCCTCTTCCCCTATCATCACGTCTCTTCATGCGACATCTGAATAGGTGTTCGATGAATAGTCTGGTGCCCAATTGACCCCACCTACTGGAGGTTCTGCTGTAGAGACCACCATAGGGGTTGGCACGCCTAGGGTCATAACAGTCGATTCCAGTGTATCAGCCAATGTTGTCGGTAAGGCTACAACAGTCGAAGTCAATGCTCCGGGAGGTCGATCAGTGGCCGCTAGTGTGGAAACCAACGCTGGGGTTCCTCCTGCTTCAGGCTCTCATCAGGTACTTTACATTCTTCATATCCTTGTTGCCTTCCACTTAACTAACACTGGCCTTAAATGCAATTGGCCCTACATGCAGCCAATGTCGGACGCCATGGACTCATCTGCCCCCTAGGGAAATATTGAAGAAGAGGGGTCACACATCCTTCCAATGGGTACAGTAGAGGACGACACCGGCACTTCTTCCGCTGATGGCGCTCTGCGATCGGCTGCCCCTACCAGGCCTGCTGACGTAAGCACTCTTATACTTATTGTTACCATGCGGTTGGCTTCTGTTTAACTTCCTCTCTACTTTTAGTCCTTCATCCAGAAATTCCCTTTTCACATCGGGCCATATCTAGAGGATGAAGAAGTCACTGGTGCCCCTTTGTTTGCTATGACTCAGTTGCCTCCAGAATTGAAGGGGGTTCCATCAGACCTGTTGCAATGACTCGAGGCTGATAAGGGGGCGCTTCAATGACATCGTGGATTGCCTCTCCCTAGAGTTGGTGGACGCCCTTACACCGGCCACGTACTTGGAGTTCCATTGGCCGGACGTGAAGCGGGCACTAAAGCACATGGCTTATCACGCCAGCTATGCATTGCAGCAGGATGTTGCAATCAAAATTCATGACGCAACAGTGCTAACCGAGGGCACACTTCTGGATTGTCTTCGGGGAGAGTCATTGGCCACGTTGCTAAAACATGGCCAGCTATGGGAGGAAGACCCCGAATTATCCTCGATGCTAGATGGGGTCCGAGTGAACATTACCGAGAAGGAAGGTGTTCTGGCCTCCTTCCCGACTCGGATTGAGGGCCAAAAGTGCTGGCTTGCTGGTGCCGTCCACCATGCTCCGTGTTGATGCCGCGCCCTTCAAGATATCCCTAGCTCAGACATTGAATACCGGGCCATCCTTCGTAGCATCAACGCAATTTGACTGTCGGCGATCAAGGCCATTCGCCGTGCTCTTGTTTAGACTTTGCGTAGCATCTATGACCTGTAATTCAAAATGTTATGCCTTTACAATATATTTTCATTGATCCCTTGAGTTGGTCTTTAGTTTTTGTGTCTAAGGCTGATGCTTCAACATTAGCCGTCTAAAGTCGTCACCATCGGTATCAGCAGTTTTGTGTGTAGATCTTTAGGCATTTATCCAAACGCTTAGAAAATATTTCTTCAAGTACTTTCCATTCAAAGCTTTCCCGAACACTTCTCTGTCTAATCCTTCAAGCAAGTAGGCATTGCTAGGCACCACTCGGTGTATTATAAATTGTCCTTCCCAATTAGGCGACCACTTACCAAACTGATTATCCTTAGACCCGATCAGTAGGATAAGTTTCCATACGAGTTCTCCTTGTTCAACTGACTTGGGCACCACTTTCTTGTTATAAAACATGGCAACCCTTGCTTTGTTTTATTCAATATTGAGAAACCAAGGGTTGGTTTCAGAGTCTGTGATGAGTGATTGACAGATATTATCCTCTGATTCGAAGGGGTCCCTCCGAAGGGGTTCGGAGGTTGCTTAACCGAAGGGTTCGGTGGGCTCTGGTTGCTTCAGCTGTTGCAGCGGAGTGTGCCTGTCGGAGGGGTCCGACAGTACACGATGACTAGGTCGTACCGAAGGTCTCGGTACTTTGGGCGGTACACCGGAGTGTGTGCCAAAGGTTGTTTACCCGGAGAGGTCTCCGGGGTACTGGATACACTTGTCTGTCTGTCTGTGGTGCGCAGGTGACTTCGGAGGCGACGAACGGTTCGCAGCAGGTGAACCTGGGTCAAGCGGGAGGCTTGATGCTAGGCGAGCGGGGAGCTCGGTCACGAAGGCTACGAAGGGGTCGAGGTCGGACCTCGGGTCAAGGTGCGCCAAGAGAAGGCAGTAAGTGCGGAGTGTGGCTCCGGGTGAAGGTACCCCGAGATGAAGTCGTCAGAGGCGAGGTACTTCGAAGGGTACTCCGAATGGAGTGACTTCGAAGTATGGTGGACAGTCCTCAGTGATGAGGCAGGGCATTCGAAGTGTGCTCCGAAGGAAGGCACTCAAAGGTATACCCGACGAACGTCTCAGAAGTCGAGGGGCATTGAAGGCATGGTACGGGTGAGGTCCATCGAGGAGTGTGCTCGGGGAGAGACACTACAACGAAGTGCTCATGGAATGCTTCATGCGGAGACCTTGGACAAAGGAGGGACTTCGAAGGATGGTACTCCGAAGGTGGAGCTTTAGAGTGAGGTTAACTTCGGAGTGAGGCTGGCTTCGGAGTGAGGCTGACTTGAGGTACTTTGGCCAGGCAAGGCTTCGGTACATGGGCTGATGGAGTTCAAGCTGGGAGAAGCTGCGAAGCCATGGTGGTCCACTCCGGAGGTGTTGGTGCGAAGGCCCAAGGGCTTTGACGGCTTCGGCTCAAAACCATCATTGTATCGAATGCTGACTTTGGTGAAGCGAAGCCCGTCAGGCTCAAGGCTTCTCACCGAAGCTACCACACCCCTCACGTGCGAAGGGGGGCTTTAGAAGGGTCCAAAACTGCAAAGGCTGACAGCATCTGCTATGCAAAAGCTAGTGCTGTCTCCTTTGCGAAGCTAACAAAAGAAGCCTCCAAATAAAGTAGACTACCAGTTGTACCCCCCTGTTCTGATAAGACAAAAACAGTGTAAACCCTAGGGGTAAAGTAGTCTATTCATAGGGCTGAATAGTGCCTATAAATAGTGGAGGCTAGCTAGGTCACATCAACACTTTGAGCCGCCATTTTTGAGCTCCTGTGCTTGCCGCCACATACTTTGTATTCAGATCTGTGAGCTCATTTTGTGTTCCCTGTTCAAGCAATGAAGCTTTGATTCTGTTTTCATTTACTGCTTGAACTTTTATGCGTACTTCACTGCATGTTTTAATCTCTCCGTGTCTCACTTATTTTGAGTTGAGTTTGTGCACTGAATCTTTTGTGGAGAAGTGTGTGAGAAGCCTGTTCGAGTGAAGTGTGTTTTTCAGTGTCTGTTCGCTCTGTGTAAACTGGAGGCTAGACCTCTCTGATTACTAGCGAAGCACTGGTCTTGGCTTAGATCGAAGCCTGCTTTCTTCCCTTGTCGAAGTCCTCGGCGACGTCTATTCAGTGTGCGTTTAGACCTTCGAAGTACGAAGCCTAGCACCAGTTGTTGTCGCTGAGTATTTGGTCGAAGTCCGCGGAGGGAAGTCTACTCTTGCGAAGGGTGAAGTGTGAAGCCTGCTCGAAGGCACCCAGTGTGCGGAGCTTGCACTGACTTAGCAGAGCTAAATCTTTGGGGCTGTGGGTGGAGCGAAGTCTTCTTGGCTTCGAACTTTTGTTCCCTGCGAAGCCTGTTTCGGAGCTGTAAAATACCTCCGAACCAGAACTTCGAAGGGTGTGTTCAAAGCCTGTTCCGCAGAAGACAGAACTGAAACAGAAGGCTATTTTTAGTATGAAATTTTAAAAGCTCCAATTCACCCCCCTCTGGTCGCCGTTTCCGGTCCAACAATTGGTATCAGAGCGGGTTAAGATCACCAGTTGACCTTAACCAGTTTTGTAATCTGTTGGCGACATGGACAGAGTTAGTAAAATACCTCTATTCGATGGGATGGACTTTGCATACTGGAAGGTGCGCATGGAGGCTTACTTGCTAAGCCAAGGAAATGCAATTTGGGAGATTGTGGACTCACAATACTCCATACCTGAAACTCGCACCTCTCAAACAGAGAATGATCAGTATAATGCCAACTCAAAGGTAAGGAATATAATGTTCATTGGTTTGAGTAGAAGTGAGTTTGATAGGGTGCAGCACCTTAGGACAGGTAGGGAGATTTGGACTACACTCACTATTTTTCATGAGGGCTCTACATAGATTAAGGCCAGGCGCCAAAGCACATACAATCAATAGTATCAGCAGTTTGTGCAGGCACCTGGTGAATCTATAGATGCCATGTTTTCTCGCTTTGATGCGATAGTGAGTAACATGCGGTCCAACGGGATGCTTGCTTACAATGATCATGATAGGGCTATCAAGCTTCTCTATGCTCTTGATCGTAGCATATGGGAAGTGAAGATATCCAACAATGAGGAGTCCGCAGGTTATGACACATTGACCTGTGATAAGCTCTTTAGCAAGCTGAAGTCCACAGAGATTGTCAAGGCATCTCTTGTAGTGCATAGGAACTCCTTGCCACAACCATTGGCATTGGTTTCTAGCACTAGTCGTGGCACCACTGCAAAACCAAGCACATCTGGTACTTGTGTTTTTGCAGATGGTTTTGCTTTGTCGTCCCTGGTCTCCGTCACTAAGGAGCAGGTGGATACTCTTGATTATGATGAGCTTGCTCTCATTGCCAGAAGGTTCACCCGTTTTTATCATGAAAGACGGGATAAGAGGAGAAGTGGTTTTAGTGGTTGTTTTGAGTGTGGCAATACTTCTCACATCAAGGCCAATTGCCCTAAACTCAAGAAGAGAGATGAGAGTGAGCGCCCCAAATACCACAAAAAGGAGAGGAAACCCTTTGTGAAGGGCAAGCGCGGCAAGGCGGCTAAGAGGGTAGCCAAAGCCGCTTCCAGAGCATTTGTTGCTGCTCTCAGCGACATCGACACTTCCTTAACTGAGGAGTCGAGCTCTGAGGAGGAGGAGTCCCCAAGGAAGGAGGAGAAGAAGGACAAGAAGGGACGAGATTTCACCAGCCTTTGCTTCATGGCCGACTGCGATAACAGCTGCGATGAGCTTGACTCATCTGAGGTACCACTATCCTATGACCAGCTTTCAATTAAATTAGATGAACTGAACGAAGTAGTTCTTGGTCAGGATAGACTACATGTGCAAGCCACTAGAGATAAAAAAGACCTTAGACTTAGGCTAGAATCCATGTCTACTGATTATGCCATGCTTAAGTGTAGGGTTAATGATGCTGAATGTGAATCTTGCACTATTGTCATGGGTGAGCTTGCTCAGTTGCGTTCTGTGCATGCTCAAACTCTTTTTGAGCTTGAGACTGCACAGAAGCAGCTTTTGATGGTTGATTCTAGTTCTCATGATATAAATGAATGCATGAACTGCCCCTTATTACGTGAGAGCATTAATTTACGTGATAATCATGTTCAAGACTTAGAGGCTAGATTGGAGAGGGCCGGTAGTTCTAAGGATGTGCAACCTGTGTGTGACACATGCATAACCCTTAAGGACCAGCTATGCACTGTTAGAGAGCGAGCTGAGAACCTAATGACTGAAAATGAATAACTTCTTTCTGTGGTTAACAAATGCACTAAGGGAAAGGGTAGGATGGACTTGCTCTTGGCCAAGACCAATATGTGTGCTGACAGGGCAGGGTTAGCTCTAGGATTGGGTTTTGAGAGGATTCCTTCAGACAGTGAGAACAAAACAATTTTTACCTCACCCACTACCTTAGAGAAAGAGAGAGCCATGTTAGACACACCATCAGCCAAAAAGCCAACCCAAACCCTAAAGAAAACCAATCCTCATGCCAAGAAAATTCCTCCCAAGAAAACCGCATAGCAGAAGCCCAAGGAGCCTGTGAGAGTTGCTCCTATGACCCATGAGAGTGCCCCTAGGAGAGTTTTTCATTGTTCCTACTATCAGCGGGTGGGTCATATGGTTGGGTTCTGTTTTCGTCGCATCAAGGATGAGCGACGCTCTCAGGCGACGAGGTTCCAGAACATGCACTACCCATCTTTAGGTATGCATGAGTCTGAGTTTTACTCTCGTCCTGTTTTCGAGGCTTCTCGTACTTCTCGGAGAGGTTTTGCTCCTCGAGGTGTTCACCATGTTCCATATGGTGGTAGGACCCGGGCGAGTAGCTTTGTACCTCGTCAGAGTAGGAGACCTCATCATGCATTTGGGTCTCAACATGTAGGTAGACCTCGCACTTTGCATCATTCTGATTATCCTATGTGTAGATAGTATACTTTTACTGTGCCTACTACTCGTATCACTCAGTGCTTGATGCCTCGTCATATTTTCACTCACCCCAGCACTGAGCGATCGAGATTTTCTTATCATTTGTAGGCGCCAGATCGAGGCCTGGAGGGCACGTGGATCATGGACTCCGGTTGTTCGCGCCATATGACCGGAGATGCAGCATGGTTCTCCAGCCTCACAACAACCAAGCAAAAGAAACATATCACCTTCGGCAACAATCGAACGAGTAGAGTGAAAGGTAAAGGTGTGGTAAGAATCAACTCGAATTTCACTCTCAAAGATGTTGCTTTGGTTGAAAACTTGGGATACAATTTGCTTTCTGTATCTCAATTGCTTGATGAGGGCTTCGAAGTGCGATTTCATCACGATACTTCGCAAGTACTCAATTGTAATGGCGTTGTGGTTTGTATGATCTTTAGAGTTGGGAGAGTTTTGGAGCTGATTTTTCTGAGTCATCTGGTTCTTCTCATTGTCTTGTTGCACATTCTACTTCTGAGCTTTGGAAGTGGCATAGGAGACTAGGGTATATGAGCTTTGAGTTGCTCGCTCACCTGAGCGCCCTAGGTTTGATCCAAGGATTGCCCAAGCTCAAGTTTGAGAAGAATTTAGTTTGCGCTCCATGTCGACATGGAAAAATGATTGCCGCTTCGCACTCGCTAGTCACCACGGTGATGACTGAGCAACCCAGAGAACTTCTCCACATGGACACTGTAGGTCATTCTCGGGTTAGTTCTTTAGGCGGCAAGTGGTATGTGCTAGTCATTGTCGACGATTTCTCTCGCTACTCTTGGGTCTTCTTTCTTACCAGCAAGGATGAAGTGTTTTCACACATTCGGAGCTTGGCTTTGAGACTTTTCACTGAACTCTCTAGTGCATTGAAATTCATTCGAAGTGATAATGGCACTGAGTTCAAGAACAATCTCTTTGTTGACTTTTGCATGGAGCATGGCATAGAACATCAATTCTCTGCTCCGCGGGTTCCTCAACAGAACGGTGTTGTTGAGAGAAAGAACCGCACTTTGGTTGAGATGGCTAGGACGATGCTCGATGAGCACAGGACTCCTAAGAAATTATGGGCTGAGGCCATGAACACTGCTTGTTACATCTCAAACCGAATCTTCTTGCGCTCAATTTTGAACTTGACATCTTATGAGCTACGTTTTGGGAGATAGCCCATAGTTACTCATCTTTGAGTTTTTGCTGTCATTGCTTTATCCTAAAACGTGGAAATTTGGATAAATTTGAGTCGCGCTCTTCTCACGGGATCTTTTTGGGTTACACTACACATGGTCATTCCTATCATGTTTATAATTTGGAGACAAACACTGTCATCGAGTCATGTGATGTGACTTTTGATGAATCAACCCCCTCTGTTAGTTCCACTTTTGAACAGGCGAATGAACACGACATGGAGCAGACCATCTTCGAAGAAGAAGATTCCGAAGATTTCGAGGATGAACCCCTACTACCCTCGACATCAACCCCTGAAGCCGACCCCGCTTCAACCACTTCTGCACAAGGTCCTGAAGCAACTACCTCGACATCGGTCATCTTGGACCACTCCAACACACAAGTTGAGGGGGAGACTGCATCCCGTCGCGAGGCTCCACATCATGTCCAAAGGATGCATCCTCCCGAGCAGATCATTGGTGAGCTTGATCAAAGGGTAACATGTTCTCATGCTCATTTCATTGATTCCGCTTTTGTTGCTTCTTTCGAGCTCTTAGATGTTAGTCATGCACTTTCTGATTCTAGTTGGATCAATGCCATGCATGAAGAACTTGAAAATTTTGAAAGAAACCAAGTCTGGACTTTAGTTGATCCTCCACCAAATGTTCATTTCATTGGAACAAAATGGATTTTCAAAAATAAACAATGGGAGGATGGGACTGTAGTTAGAAACAAGGCTAGACTTGTAGCTTAGGGTTATTCTCAATTAGAAGGGATTGATTTTACTGAAACTTTCGCACCTGTTGCGCGTCTAGAGGCCATTAGGATTTTGCTTGCCTTTGCGACATCCCGGGGATTCAAACTCTATCAAATGGATGTCAAAAGTGCTTTTCTTAATGGCTTCATAGGTGAAGATGTTTATGTAAAACAACCCCTGGCTTTGAAAACCCCAAATACCCACATAAAGTCCTTAAACTTCATAAGGCTCTTTATGGACTCAAGCAGGCTCCCTCCTCTACTTGACTGCTATGATGCCGGACATACACTTCGCAGTATGTCTGTGCGCTTGTTTTCAGGCTTCACCACGAGCTTCGCACCGCCAAGCAGTAAAGCGCATTCTCACGTATCTCAAACATACCCTCGAATTTGGCATTTGGTATTCGGCGTCTTCCTCTTTGTGTCTTCGAGGTTATTCCAATGCGGATTTTGCTAGGTGTAGGATTGATAGGAAAAGTACGTCTGGTACTTGTCATTTTCTGGGTACTTCACTGGTTTGTTGGTCTTCCCGCAAATAGTCTAGTGTTGCACAATGGACGGCTGAGGCCGACTATGTTGCTGCAGCTAGCTGTTGCTCTCAGATTTTGTGGATGGTCTCCACTTTGCGGGATTTTGGGTTAGATTATAAGAGTGTTCCACTTTTCTGTGATAACACTAGTGCTATTTGTATTGCAAACAACCCGGTTCAGTATTCCAGAACCAAACACATTGATGTGCGATATCATTTTCTCAGAGATCATAATGAGAAGGGTGATATTGAACTTCAATATGTTGATACCCAACACCAGCTAGCCGATATTTTCACAAAACCCCTGGATGCTTCTCGTTTTGCCTACTTGCATGGGGAACTTGGTGTTTGTCACCCTTACGGTATTTTGTGAGGGGGAGCAGATTTTGATTGTCTTGCATATGCTCATTGTGTGTGAAATTGCATTTACATCTTTTGCACTTATATGCCTGATTTTAATTCATGCAATCATGTCAGCTCAGCTCTATTTAATATGTCTGAAACATTTTGTGCATGATTTTTCTTTCCAAAATCAAATCATGCTCACTGCTTAGTCTTGAATCTAGCATGTTTAGGCAGGACTGTTTTAGCTATCTTTTATCTGCTTGATAGTAAGACTCTTTTTCCCTAGATGCTAACCATTGCAACTTGAAAAATTGTATTCATGGATATTCATCAAAGTGCTAAAAATTTGTTCACTTAATTAAAAATTCAAAAATCCATGATTTGCATGATACAAGTGAAAAAGATCCAGGTGGGTTTGTTTGTCGCACTACTCTATTTTAGACTGCGTAACATTGCACATTGGTCCAAATTGGGATAGTGTAGTGTATGCCAAAATCACCGCCTTAAGCTTCTGATGGCTTTCATGCCTAGGCTTGGCTTGATTGGAAAGTATAAGGTAGACAAACAAATAACCCCTGGCATTATGAAAAGAACAGCAAATTCATTGATCATCAAGTTTGCTTTTAATGCTCCACTTGAACTGGACTTGTCTGTCTAGAGTAGAAATTGACTAGCTTTGCGCAGTACCTGCTTTTACTTGTTTAGTTACCTTGATTGAGTGGTGTTGCTTTTATTTCAAAATGATAAAATCACATGTTGTCATCATGTTTTTTAGAGAATGTTAAATTGAGCTGAGCACATGAAAAATTGGTATTAATGTTGGCATATTTTTGCTTTATATGTCTTTGCAATTCTGCCCATCTCGAAGCTTTGCATCTTTTGAATGCTCCTTGATGCTTGCATTGCCAAAGGGGGAGAAATTTTTTAGTTCTCTGTAGCAAGGGGTAAAATAACTCAGGGGGAGTTTTTATCTTGCAAAAGGAAGTTTTGCCGAAAGGGCTTTTACTCTTTTGAAAAAAGGGGAGGAAAATTCTTTTGTCAAGTGACACGATTTGGCTCGTTTCTGAGTTTTTATGGTCACTTCTGTGCTGAAATTTTTCAAATTTTCTTGAACTTGAATTTGGTTGTCAATGCACTCATCAAGGGTGAGATTGAGAAACCAAGGGTTGGTTTCGGAGTCTGTGATGAGTAATTGACAGATATTATCCTCTGATTCGAAGGGGTCCCTCCGAAGGGGTTCGGAGGTTGCTTCACCAAAGGGTTCGATGGGCTCTGGTTGCTGCAGCTGTTGCAACGGAGTGTGCCTGTCGGAGGGGTCCAACAGTACACGATGACTAGGTCGTACCGAAGGTCTCGGTACTTTGGGTGGTACACCGAAGTGTGTGCCGAAGGTTGTTTACCCAGAGAGGTCTCCGGGGTACTGGATACACTTGTCTGTGTGTTTGTGGTGCGCAGGTGACTTCGGAGGATATGGACGGTTCGCAGCAGGTGAACCTGGGTCAAGTGGGAGGCTTGAAGCCTAGCGAGTCGGGAGCTCGATCATGAAGGCTGCGAAGGGGTCGAGGTCGGACCTTGGGTCGAGGTGTGCCAGGAGAAGGCAGTAAGTGCAGAGTGTGGCTCCGGCTGAAGGTACCCCGAGACGAAGTCCTCAGAGGCGAGGCACTTCGAAGGGTACTCCGAATGGAGTGACTTCGAAGTATGGTGGATAGTCCTCAGCGATGAGGCAGGGCATTCGAAGTGTGCTCCGAAGGGAGGCACTAGAAGGTATACCCGATGAAGGTCTCAGAAGTTGAGGTGCATCAAAGGTATGGTCCGGGTGAGGTCCATCGAGTAGTGTGCTCGGGGAGAGACACTACGACGAAGTGCTCATGGAATGCTTCATGCGGAGGCCTTGGATGAAGGAGGGACTTCGAAGGGTGGTACTCCGAAGGTGGGGCTTCAAAGTGAGGCTGACTTCGGAGTGAGGCTGGCTTCGGAGTGAGGCTGACTTGAGGTACTTCGGCCAGACATGGCTTCGGTACACTGGCTGACGGAGTTCGAGCTGGGAGAAGCTATGAATCCATGGTGGTCCACTCCGGAGGTGTTGGTGCGAAGGCCCAAGGGCTTTGACGGCTTCGGCTCAAAACCGTCATTGTATCGAAGGCTGACTTTGGTGAAGCAAAGCCCGTCAGGCTCAAGGCTTCTCACTAAAGCTACCGCACCCCTCGCGTCCGAAGGGGGGCTTCAGAAGGGTTCAAAACTGCAAAGGCTGACCGCGTCTGCTCTACAAAAGCTGGTGATGTCTCCTCTGCGAAGCTGACAAAAGAAGCCTCCAAATAAAGTAGACTACCAGCTGTACCCCCCTGCTCTGATGAGACAAAAAATAGTGTAATCCCTAGGGGTAAAGTAGTCTATTCACAGGGCTGAATAGTGCCTATAAATAGTGGAGGCTAGCTAGGTCACATCAACACTTTGAGCAGCCATTTTTGAGCACCTGTGCTAGCCGCCACATACTTTGTATTCAGATCTGTGAGCTCATTTTGTGTTCCCTGTTCAAGCAATGAAGCTTTGATTCTGTTTTCATTTACTTCTTGAACTTGTATGCGTGCTTCACTGCATGCTTTGATCTCTCCGTGTCTCACTTCTTTTGAGTTGAGTTTGTGCACTGAATCTTTTCTAGAGAAGTGTGTGAGAAGCCTGTTCGAGTGAAGTGTGTTTTTCAGTGTCTGTTCGCTCTGTGTAAACTAGAGGTTAGACCTCTATGATTACTAGCGAAGCACTGTTCTTGGCTTAGATCGAAGCCTATTTTCTTCCCTTGTCGAAGTCCTCGGCGAAGTCTATTCAGTGTGCGTTTAGACTTTCGAAGTATGAAGCCTAGCACCGGTTGCTGTCGCTGAGTATTTGGTCGAAGTCCGCAGAGGGAAGTCTGCTCTTGCGAAGGGTGAAGTGCGAAGCCTGCTCGAAGGCACCTAGTGTGCGGAGTGTGCACTAACATAGCAGAGCTAAATCTTCGGGGCAGTGGGTGGAGCACAGTCTTCTTGGCTTCGAACTTTTGTTCCTTTCGAAGCCTATTTCGGTGCTGTAAAATACATCCGAACCAGAACTTCGAAGGGTGTGTTCGAAGCCTATTCCGTAGAAGACAGAACTGAAACAGAAGGCTATTTTTAGTCTGAAATTTTAAAAGCTCCCATTCACCCCCTCTAGTCGCCATTTCTGGTCCAACAAATATTCTCAAGGGATCTTAATCGGGCCTGCGCTAGATCGTCTTAGCCATCCATCATTAAATTATAACAATCATCGGTTGTGAGTTGGTCTTGTATTGTAATGCTTCTTCAGCTGATATTATTTTCCCACGGTAGTACCGCTTCATGGCCATAGACTAACTTATATGGTGGTACTTGAGTAGATCCATGTCACGCCATTTGTAAGCCTATAGTGCTTCTGACAAAGACCGATGCCAACGCTTCGATTACTCATTGATCTTGTGCTTTATTAACTTGATCAAACTCTTGTTTGATGCTTTGGACTGACCATTAGCATGTGCAGAATATGGTGATGAATTTAAGAGCTTGATTCCCATACCGGTTGTGAATTGTTGGAACTCCTTCGATACGAAGATTGTCCCTTGATCTGTGGTGATTGTATGTGGAATCCCGAACTGATATATTATATGTTCTATGATGAACTCAATGACATCGTTAGAAGTAACCCTTTTTTAGTGGAACAACCTCTTACCCATTTCGTGAAATAATCAGTAGCTGCCAATATGAATTTATGTTCTTTACTTGACGCTAGGTTGATTTGGCTGATCATGTCAATGCCCCACTGAGGAGCCATGCTGAATGGCGTGGGCCTCATGGCTCTAGAAGTGATGAGTCATTGTCAACGATAGTCAACGAGGACTGAAGAATAGGAGATCTGCTGTTTCATGGGCCGCGTGTGACTCAGGTACACGGGCAGCGAGCGATTGTCGGGCAGAGGAGGCTACGAAGTCGGGCTGGCCCAATCCAGGTGCATGGGCCAGAAGCAGTAGAAGACCCACTGGGCTGTTGACCAGGACTGACTCAGGTACACGGGCGGTGAGCGATTGCTGGGCTGAGAGAGCTGCGGAGTCGGACCGGCCCAATCCGGGTACCTGGTGCAAAGCTGGTGGAGGCTTTGTCAGTTTCGGCGTAAAACTGACAACCGTTGATTCTGTATCCGACTGTCCAGAAGAGTAGCTTCCGGATATGTCATCTGTTACTCTAGGCCCACAGTCAGTCAGTTGTGTCTGTAAAAATTCCTAAGGGCAGTAGAGTCTTTTTCTGTATTTTTGAGTCTGTAAAAACCCTAAGGGGCTGGTAGAATATTCCTAGTGTTGGGCTGCCTATAAATAGCACCCCAATCCCTAGGGTTTGGACTACCCTTTTGTGCTGAAATCAAATCCACCCATTGGGTCACTTTTCTGAGTTGTTTAGCAAGCTAAAGGCCACTGAGGTAGATATCCAGTTGAGATCAAATCTCACTGGTTCTGGATCAAAATCCCTGGCCCTTGCTACACCTTCTGTTGATCCCTCTTCTGTGAGTTGTGCTGGGTTCTCTTTGATGTCTATCACTGAGGACCAGCTAGAGTTATTGGGAGATGATGATTTGTGTCTTTTTAACAACCGGGTGCGTCGTGTCTATGATAAGAGAATGTTCAAAAGACACGGCACAAAATCCGGATTCTTTGAGTGTGGTGATCCAGGACACTTCATCGCCGACTGCCCCAAGCGCAATGGATACAAGAAGGGCACCAGTGGCAGCTTCCATGACTCCGGCAACCACGAGAGCTCATCCTTCAACAAGGGCAAGCCGAAGACTCATTTCTTCAAGAAGGCCCTGAAGGACTACCGGCGAGAGAACAAGAAGCGCGACAAGGCCTTCTTCGCCGAGATGGAGAAGAGCTACTTCAAGCAGTCCACGTCTTCTTCCTCTTCATCGAGCTCAAGCGATGAGGAGATTGCCATCAGGAAGGACAAGGACGATCCGGCGGGCCTCTGCTTCATGGCCTTCGGAGACAAGCCGAAGAGCCACTCACACCAGCGCCGAAGATCCCGCAAGAGCTTCTGTTCAATGGCTCTTGGGGATAGGGAAGAAAAGAGCTCCTCCGACGACTCCGATGACGACGACAACAAGGTATCATCTTACGAGCGTGAAATCGTTGATTTACTTGAGAGCAATCGTCAGGAGTTGAAATATCGGGAAAAACTGCTTAGGGGGGCTAAGAAGAGGATAGATGAGTTAGAGAGTGAGCTTGCCGTGGCCAACGGCAGAATTGAGAGTCTATCTTCTTCTCCTTGCTTGGGTGATAGCAGTGAGTGCCCGAAGTGTGAGGTGCTTCTGTGTGACCTGTCGACTCTGAAGTCCAGGTACACAGAAAGGGTTGATGAGAGGGACGCTTTGGCCACTGAGCTTGAAAGCGCTCAGCTGGAGCTGAAAGATGCTCAAGCCACTGTCATCGCACCCTGTGTTGATTGCCCATCTCATCTAGCTGTCTTAGCTGAGCTGAAATCCAAGGGCGATGAACAGTTGGGTGATTTGGAGAGGTTGAGAGCTGAGCTTGCCCAGACTAGGCTAGAGCTTGAGACACTGTCAGTTCCACCCACTGTCTGTGAGAACTGCCTGTCTCTTTGAATGGAGTTGATTAAGCTGAAAGCCGAAAAGTATGTCCAAGAAGAGAGTGAGTGTGAGACCTGCTTGTCTCAGGTGGAGGTTCTAGCTTCCTTGAGAGAGGAACTAGCTGATTCTCAGAATGAGAACTTTTACCTCCCTTCCATCCTGAGTTGGATCAGTGCCAGAGAGCCACAGCTTGGCATGATGATCCAGCAGTTCAAGAGGAAGGATGGGTTTGGAGTAGGTTACACCTACACCAAGGCTGACTTTGAGAGTGCCCTCAGCCGGGCAGTGGAGTGGAGTAAAATGACTCCAGAACAGAGATATCCCAAGACTCACTCCACTGAGACCTCCCAGGCTTGTCAGCCCAAGGATGGAGTGATCCATGAACCACCCAAAGCTCCACCCAAGAAGCCTATCTGGGTTCCTAAGCCCAAACACCTCCACTCTTCTCTAGACTCTCTTCCTGGACCCTCTCAGCCCAAGAAGACCACACCAAACACCACCAAGCCTAAGAACCCCAAACCTCAACCACATCGCAAGAAGCCTACCTATCATTGTGAGTTTTGTCAGAGAGACGGGCATCTTGCGGAGTTTTGCTTCAGGAGGAAGCGGGTTGAGAGAGCAGAGAGGGCTCGTAGTGATCAGGTGCAGTTCTACCAGCAGGGTGGTAGACTGCGTGTTCCTCGGCGCGGGGAGAGGCTGGAGGCCAGGCCGCGTCATGTAGGTGGTGATAGAGGAGACGGTTTTCGTACCCGTGCTCCAGTTGGTGGTGTTCGTTCCGGCAGAGTTCCAGACCGAGTTGGCTACGGTTCTCGACCTCGTGGCCGTAGGGTTAGGAAGAACCGTGGACCGCGCTTTGAGCCGCGTTTTGGTCCAAACTCTTTTGATGGTTTTCGCTTTCCATCTTTTGAGCAGATGGCTCGACACTGGTTTAGCTCTTTTGCTAAACCTGGTGCCGGACCATTTGCTCCCACTTACAGACATTGATTGTGCAGGACCGGGGACTGGAGGATGTTTGGATCATGGACTCAGGATGCTCTCGCCACATGACGGGACATCGCAGGTGGTTCTCCAGTCTCACTCCCCCGAGCTCCAAAGAGTACATCACATTCGGGAACAGCGGTCAAGGGAAAGTAAGTGGCATAGGCTCAATCAGCATTTCAGACCATTTCTCTTTAAAGAATGTTGCTTTGGTTAGAAATCTAAACTTTAATTTAATATCTGTTTCGCAACTTCTTGAGGATGGTTTGGAAGTGCGTTTTAAGAAGGGTAATTCTTCTGTGGTTGATTCTAGAGGGTCTTTGGTTTGTCAGATTTTACCTTTCGGTAAAGTTTTTCGAATTGACTTTTCTAGTTCTTTTGGCCCTTCTCGCTGTTTGATTGCTGGATCTTCTTCTGAGCTCTGGAAGTGGCATAGGAGGTTAGGTCATTTGAGTTTTGATCTGCTAGTCAGGTTAAGCTCTATGGACCTCATCCGAGGATTGCCCAAGCTTAAAATGGAGAAGGATCTAGTTTGTCATCCCTGTCGTCATGGGAAAATGGTTGCCGCTTCTCACTCACCTGTGACTCAGGTGATGACTACGTATCCAGGCGAGCTTTTACATTTGGACACTGTAGGTCCAGCTCGGGTACGCTCAGTCGGTGGGAAGTGGTATGCACTTGTGATTGTTGACGACTTTTCTCGTTTCTCGTGGGTTTTCTTTTTGGAGTCTAAGGATGAAACTTTTCAATTTGTCCATGACCTGATTTTGAAGCTGAAGAATGAGAACAATGGCCGGATGCGAGCAATTCGCTCCGACAACGGCTCTGAGTTCAAAAACTCTCAGTTCGTCAGTTTTTGTGGTGATCAGGGTCTGGACCATCAGTTTTCTTCTCCTTACACTCCCCCACAGAACGGCGTTGTGGAACGAAAGAACCGCACGCTAGTTGAGATGGCCAGGACGATGCTCGATGAGCACAGGACTCCTAGGCATTTTTGGGCTGAAGCCATGAACACGACTTGCTATCTAGCCAACCGCATTTTTCTTAGAGCTTACATTGGTAAGACATCATATGAATTGCGGTTTGGCAGACAGCCCAAGGTGAGCCACTTGCGAGCATTTGGCTGCAAGTGCTTTGTGCTCAAGAAGGGAGGGCATTTGGACAAGTTTGAGTCTCGTTGCTGGGATGGTGTTTTTCTTGGTTATGCATTGCATTCTCGAGGCTTCCGTGTTTGGAACCTCGAGTCCCAGCTGCTTGTCGAGACTTGTGAGGTTTCATTTGATGAGTCCTTGCCTTCTTTGACTCCTTCTTTTGAGCTTTCTGGTGATGATGAGCTCGGAGAGTCCATCTTCGAGGAAGATGAGGATACTCCAGCTGCTGTTGAGGGCGGGCCTTCTGCATCCCCCGCAGAGCCCACACCTTCTGTGACTTCGACTGATGATGAGGGCGGACCTCTGATCACTTCTTCCACTTCGATCGAGCCCCCTCAGTCGAGTCCAGAGGTGCCAGCTGCTGACTCCGGTGAGGTGACTTCAGATCACCAGGGAACCCGAGCAATTCAGCGTGACCACCCCTCAGAGCTCATCATTGGTGATTTGACTGAGAGAACTTTGCGTTCTTCTGCCTCTCTCGCTGTGTTTGCTGAATCTGCGTTTGTTGCATCTTTTGAGCCCAGAGACGTTTCTCATGCTCTTTCTGATTCTAATTGGATTAATGCCATGCAAGAAGAGCTTGAGAATTTTGTCCGCAATCGGGTTTGGACATTGGTTGAGCCGCCACCTGGATGCAACCCCATAGGCACCAAGTGGGTATTCAAGAACAAACAAGGTGAAGATGGGGTTGTGGTGCGCAACAAGGCTCGACTAGTTGCCCAGGGTTATTGCCAGAAGGAAGGTATTGACTTTGAAGAAACCTTCGCTCCTGTGGCCCGTCTTGAGTCCATTCGTATTCTTCTAGCTTTTGCCGTTTCAAAGGGTTTTAAGCTTTTTCAAATGGACGTTAAGAGTGCTTTTCTGAACGGGTTCATAGAGGAGGAGGTATATGTTAGGCAACCCCCCGGTTTTGAGAACCCTAAGTTTCCTCGACATGTTTTTAAGTTGCACAAAGCTTTATACGGGTTGAAGCAAGCCCCCAGGGCTTGGTATGACCGGTTAAAGCAGTTTTTGTTGGGGAAGGGCTTTGTGATGGGTTCTGTGGACAAAACTCTTTTCTTGCTCAGAGATGCTTCAGATTTCTTAGTCGCTCAGATTTATGTGGACGATATTATCTTTGGTGGTACTACTGATTCTCTTGTGTCCAAGTTTTCTGAGCAGATGCACAGTGAGTTTGAGATGAGCCTCATGGGTGAGCTTAAGTACTTTTTAGGGCTCCAGATCAAGCAGACCAAGGACGTCACCTTCATCCACCAAGGTAAGTATACTCGTGACATGCTTAAGAAATTTGACTTTGGTGGTGAATTGAAGCCGCAGATGACCCCGATGGGCACGTCTGGGGGTTTGGACAAGGACGAGAGCGGTGTCAAGGTCAATGAAAGAGAATTTCGAGGGATGATCGGTTCGCTGTTGTACTTGACTGCTACAAGACCAGACATACAGTTCGCCGTGGGACTTTGCGCGCGTTTTCAGTCTTCACCACGCGCGTCTCACCGGCAGGCTGTCAAGCGCATTTTCAGGTATCTTACCTATGCGCCTGATCTTGGTCTTTATTATTCAGCATCATCATCACTTGATTTATCTGGCTTTTCGGACGCCGACTTTGGTGGGTGCCGGTTGGATCGCAAGTCGACTTCCGGTACTTGCCAGTTTCTTGGTTCTTCCCTTGTATCTTGGTCTTCTCGAAAGCAATCTGGAGTTGCTCTTTCGACCACAGAGGCTGAGTACGTAGCTGCTGCCAGCTGCTGCTCACAGTTGGTTTGGATGATTTCTACTCTACGAGACTTTGGGTTGCTCTTTCCTACCAGGGTTCCATTGTTTTGCGACAGCACGAGTGCTATTAGTGTAGGGAAAAACCCGTGTCTCCATTCAAAAACCAAACATATTGATGTGCGCTTTCACTTCTTGCGGGATCAATATGAGAAAGGTGTCATTGACCTTATTCATGTTGATACCCATCATCAGTTGGCTGACATTTTCACCAAACCCCTAGATCAGTCTACTTTTGAGCGTTTGAGAGGGGATTTGGGTGTTGTGTATCCTTTCTAGGATATTTTGCGTCAGTTTTTCTTTCTTATTTACTCTTTTCTTGAGTCTTTTTGTGTGTGTTCATATCTTGCATATTCACATATCACACTTTTGAGCTTGCTTCTGTTATATGATTGAACTGCTTTACTTATTCTAGCTGGTACATGCTCTTGATTACTTGTCGATGATCATGCTTTTGCTTCAGTTCAAATGATATGTCTGATATCTGTCATATGCATGGCTTTTACGCGTTCAACTTGAAAAATGATCACCATTGCTTCTGGTAATTAGCATGTGTAGACTGAGTGCTTTTGCTATTTGTTACATGCCTTGTAGCTAGTTCATCACATAGATGCAGATATGCAACTTGGACATCTTTATGCTTTAACATGGAAAATGTGCTATAAAAATGATAAAAATCAAAATGAATGAAAATTCCATGCCTTTTTATGCTTAAGTTGAAAAGATCCAAGTGGGTTTGCTTTGTCGCATTATATTGTTCTAGACTGCTTACCATAGCACTTTGGTATGAACTAGGACAGTGTAGTGTATGCCAAGACCACCGTCTTAAGCTTCTGATGGTCCAGTTCTGGCCTAGGCTTGACTTGGTCGGTTAGCATAAGGTTTGACATGCAAATAACCCTTGGCAAAAATGACAAAGGAAAATGAAAAAGCCTGAACCTTAAAAGGATAACAAGTTTGCTGAAGCACTTTGTTTTGAACAATGCTTATCTTGGTAGATATCAGTTAGCTTCTGCATCTCATGTTTTACCTTGCTTGTTTACTAGAAAATGTGGTGATGCTTTTATTTGCAAAAATTGACAAATGCGTGCTAAATGACTTTCTTTAGATATCATCTCTTGCACTGATCATGCCATGTGTCTTAGACAGTATTTCTTTTGCTATACCTGTTAGATACTGTATTTGCAGTCAATCATATCTGAGAAGCATGCTTTCTACACTCCACCTGCACCCCAGTTGCATTCACTGCATATTTTGAGGGGGAGTTGCATTTCAGGGGGAATCTGTGTCTCTTTGTTGAGTGCTTGATGAGTTCACTTGTCAACAAGGGGGAGAAAATTGGGATCAGAGTTTAAGGGGGAGTTCTTACTCTGTTGATATCCTTGTTGTTCTGAAATCGCACTCATTTTGAGCTTTTGTGTTTTGGTTAACCATAATGACCGGTTCTTGCTTTTGTTTGGCTTTTGGTCATTAAGGTTAAACTTTTACCTTATTTTTCTTCTTCTTTGTTTCCTTGTGTTTTGTTTTCGTGTTTCCACATTTGTTTCACAGGTACTGAAGAGCTTAGAATTGAGGAGTGTTGACAATGCTCTCATCAAGGGGGAGATTGAGGAGCCATGCTGAATGGCGTGGGCCTCATGGCTCTAGAAGTGATGAGTCATTGTCAACGATAGTCAACGAGGACTGAAGAATAGGAGATCTGCTGTTTCATGGGCCGCGTGTGACTCAGGTACACGGGCAGCGAGCGATTGTCGGGCAGAGGAGGCTGCGAAGTCGGGCTGGCCCAATCCGGGTGCATGGGCCAGAAGCAGTAGAAGACCCACTAGGCTGTTGACCAGGACTGACTTAGGTACACGGGCGGTGAGCGATTGCCGGGCTGAGAGAGCTGCGGAGTCGGACCGGCCCAATCCGGGTACCTGGTGCAAAGCTGGTGGAGGCTTTGTCAGTTTCGGCGTAAAACTAACAACCGTTGATTCTGTATCCGACTATCCAGAAGAGTAGCTTCCGGATATGTCATCTGTTACTCTAGGCCCACAGTCAGTCAGTTGTGTCTGTAAAAATTCCTAAGGGCAGTAGAGTCTTTTTCTGTATTTTTGAGTCTGTAAAAACCCTAAGGGGCTGGTAGAATATTCCTAGTGTTGGGCTGCCTATAAATAGCACCCCAATCCCTAGGGTTTGGACTACCCTTTTGTGCTGAAATCAAATCCACCCATTGGGTCACTTTTGTCTCTCTTCTCTCTCCTGTGTGCGCCGCCAGGACTGGCTTCTCACTGTGTATGCATTTTTCTTGCTCAAATCTCTTGGATGCGTAAATGCCTTGGTCCCTGGTGAATTTATTGCTTGCATTTTGTTTGGTTTGGGAAGTTAATGCTTTGGGCACGAGCTGGTGAATTTATTTCTTGGGGAGAAGCTTCTTCTGTTGCTTGTGTTCTTCACGGTGGGAGTACTAGTTCTTGCTGTTGCAAGTAGTACTGCTTTGCTGTAGCTACAGTGTCCTGTAGCAGCTTTTCACCTTCTATTGCCGAGCTTTTTGATCGAAGCTGACAGTATCTTTTACCTTTTTCTGAGTGTGTCTGGCGAAGCTAGGTTCTGTGCGAAGCCCCTTTACTCCGTGAGGCAGGCTCCGATCGAACATCTTTAAAGGCTTCGCTCAGACTTCGAACCTAAATCTTTGTGTCCTGTGTTGTTAGCTTCAAAGTATTTTCTAAACGGACAGCATCGCATACTTCGATCGACAGTGCGAAGGTACTCCGGCCCTAGCTGTTCGAAGATCACACTTCGTTAAGTCTCGGAGTTGTCATCGAAGTTTGCCCTTCCACGTAGCTTCGCATTGATTTCTTGGTAGCCTGTCACCCTTCGCTTCTTTGTTCGGAGCTTGTTCTCTTCGAAGGTAAAGCTGTGGGCTCCGGACTTGTTTTTGTCACGTGACAGACTTCGCTTCTTTGTTCGGAGCTTGTTCTCTTCGAAGGTAAAGCTGTGGGCTCCGGACTTGTTTTTCTGTCACGTGACAGACTTCGCTTCTTTGTTCGAAGGTTGTCTGTTTGTGTGTTGTGTTCGAAGTTTTTGTGTTCGAAGGTTCAGCTTCGGAGCTTTCTGTTCTAAGTGTGTTCGAAGTTTTGTCTTCGAAGTGCATACTTCGAAGCAAGCTTCGGCACTGGTTTACTTCGCTCCGAAGCCCGTAACTTGAAGTTGTGTTCGAAGTGCTTACTTCGAACCAAGCTCCGGCACTGTTTTTACTTCGCTCCGAAGTACACTTCGCTTTTTACCACCTCGAACTAGGCTAGACAGTGACACCTTCGGCACACCGGACAGACTCCGTCATCAACCTCCGAAGCAGACCTCGACGTGCGAAGGGGGCTTCGCCAAGTTTCGAACAGGAGACAACTTTAGACAGTAACCTCTCTTTTCACTTTATACATACTTAGATCATTTCATTGAGAAGTTTAGGCCTGTTACGACTTGTTTATCTGCCTAGTTGCACCACTTTAGTTTTACACTGTTTATCATCAGATGCTTCTAGGTTAGAAACCTTTAGACTTAGGCCTTCTGTTTATTTTCTGCTGCGTAGTATTTTTGAGGTGCGTTGGGTATTGGGAACAGGGCATTGATTCGAAAGAATTTTTAAGGCGCCCATTCACCCCCCCCTCTGGTCGCTACTTTCGGTCCTACACCCACCACCTAAAGGTATAGGGTTTGATTATCAGGTTCATTGTCGATGCGAGTGCCCTCTGAATAGCTCTAAACCCCCGACAGTCCTATCACCCCTTATAATATTTTATGCAATACTCCACCATAGTCGGCCAAAAGTAACCTGCTCTCCGAAGCAACCATTTCATTTTCTTGGCCAACTAGTGTGTCCCGCATATTCCATCATGTACCTCTCACATCACCACCCTGGCTTCTTCGACGCTTATGCATTTAAGGATGACTCCATCGGTCGTCCGATGGTACAAGTCTTCTCCGAGCAGAACGTATCTTGTTGCTTGATATCTGAGTTTTCTTAGTGTTGATGTTGAAGGATTTTTAAAATAGTGAATGATATCATACCTCCAGTAATAAGCTTCTATCTCTATGATCTCCACCTCGATTGACTTGGACATTGGCTTATATCCTGATGCCGTTTGGGCCAAATCGTTTTCTTCTGTGTTCTGCTCCCTTAGGATATGAGTAAGAGTTATGCTTCGGATGTTTGACATCATGGCTTGGCACCGATCATGATATTCTTTCAAAATGTTTTCCTTGCACTCGTACTCATCTAATAACTTCCTCATCACTAGCAGAGAGTCTACCAAAATTTATATTGTATCAGTGCCCACTTCTTCCAACAGTTGTAACCCTTTCAATATTGCTTTGTATTCGGCTTGATTGTTGGTGGAGAAAAGGTCTGATGTTATATGCAAATTCGAGTGATGCCCCTTGAGGCGAAACAATCACCAAGCCTATACGACATCCATGCCGACACACTGACCCGTCGATGAATAAGGTCCGTCGTGTTGGCTCAACATGAGTCACTTCCTCATATCTGTGCTGGACTATGAAATTGTCTATCACTTGTCCTTTTATTGCTTTAGCTGCTTCATATCTAAGGTCAAATACGGTAAGAGTGAGGACCCACTTGCCGATACGTCCTTTCAGCACTAGGCCAATAGAATATCCTTAATGACATCGGCCTTACATATCACCGTGCATTCTGATGATAGCAGGTAGTGTCTCATTTTGGTGCACGAGAAGTATAGGCATAGAGAGCATTTCCACTAAAGGGTATCAGGTCTTGGTGTCCAGTAGTCATCTACTGAGATAGAAATCTACTCTTTCTTTTTTATCAATCTCCTGCACCAGGACTGACCCGATGGCTTCATCATCAGTTGACAAATATAACCTAAATGGAATCCCTTTCTATGGCAACATCAGCACTAGCGATGAGGCAAAGTATTCTTTAGTCTTGTCAAATGCTTTTTGCTTCTTTTCTCGCCATATGAATTCCTCGTCAGGCTTCAACTTTAATAGTGGAGTAAACAACTCTATTTTTCTTGAAAGATTAAGTATGAATCTCCTAAGAAAAATTATCTTCCCGATTAGTGACTATAACTTGGTGTTCTTAATTGCTTCAATGATGTGCTAGCTTATCTCAATCCCTCTTTCATGTACAATAAAGCCCAGAAACTTCCCTGTCGATGCACCAAAGTCACACTTATTGGGGTTCATCTTTAGCCCGTATTTCCAGGCTCTCTCTAGAACTTGACGTAGATCTACCACATGGTCTTGAGTACTGCTTGATTTTACCACAACATCATCTTTATATATTTCTACTGAGAAACCAAGTGTTGGTTTCGGTACTTGTGATGAGTGATTGACAGGCTTTTACCCTCAGGTTCGAAGGGGTACCACCGAAGGGGGTTCGGAGGTTGTACCTCCGAAGGGTGTTCGGAGGCTAGACCACCGAAGGGTGTTCGGTGGTTGGTTGCTGCAGCTGTTGCAGCGGAGTGTGCGTGTCGGAGGGGTCCGACAGTACACGATGACTGGGTGTGTACCGAAGGCTTCGGTACTTTGAGCGGTCCACCGGAGTGTGTGCCGGAGGTTGCTAACCCGGAGAGGTCTCCGGAGTACTAGAAACACTTGTCTGTTTGTCTGTGGTGCGCAGGGACTTCGGAGGCGACGGACAGGTTCGCGGCAGGTGAACCTGGGTCAAGCGGGAGGCTTCAGGCCAGGGGAGCGGGGAGCTCCATCACGGTGGCTGCGAAGGGGTCCGGGTCGGTCCTCGGGTCGAGGTGCGCCAGGTGAAGGCAGAGAGTGCGGAGCGTGGCTCTGGGTGAAGGTACTCCGAGACAAAGTCCTCGGAGGTGAGGCACTTCGAAGGTACTCCGAATGGAGTGACTTCGGAGTTGGTTGGATCAAGTCCTCTACGGAGGCAAGGAGTTCGAAGTGTGCTCCGGAGGGAGACAATCGAAGGTACCCGACGAAGGTCTCAGAAGTCGAGGTGCATCGAAGGCATGGTCCGGGTGAGGCTCGTCGAGGAGTGTGCTCGGGGAGAGACACTGCGACGAAGGGCTCATGGAATGCTTCGTGCGGAGGCCTTGGACGAAGGAGGGACTTCGAAGGGTGGTACTCTGAAGGTGGGGCTTTGGAGTGTGATTGTCTTGTGGTACTTCGGCCTGCATGGCTTCGGTACACGGACTGACGGAATTCGAGCTGGGCGGAAGCTGCGAAGCCGTGGTGGTCCACTCCGGAGGTGTTGGTGCGAAGGCCCAAGGGATTTGACGGCTTCGGCTCAAAACCGTCACTGTATCGGAGGCTATTTTCGGTGAAGCGAAGGCCATCAGGCTCAAGGCTTCTCACCGAAGCTATCGCACCCCTCGTGTGCGAAGGGGGGCTTCGGAAAGGTCAAAGGCTGCAAGTCTGACAGTGTCTGCTCTGCAAAAAGCTGGCACTGTCCCCTCTGCGAAGGCTGACAGAGAAGCCTCCAATAAAGTTGACTACCTTTTGTACCCCTCAGTTCTGTAGAGACAAAACCAATGTAAACCCTAGGGGTAATGTAGTCAATTCCTTTGGGTGAACTGTGGGCTATAAATATGGGGGCTCGGTAGGTAACATTTAACACTTTGAGCATTTACTGTTGAGCTCCTGTAGCCACACACTTCGTTGTATTCATCTAGAGTTCAATTTTATTGTGTTCCTTGTTCAAGCGGCGAAGCCCTGCTTCTTTGTGCTTTTTGCTTGAGCTCGCTTTACATACCTCGCTAGTTGTAGCGCGCCGAAGCCTGCCTAGGCGAAGGGTGTCTTTGTGCGAAGTGTGTTTTTCAGTGTGCTGTCGCTCTGTGTAACAGGAGGCGAGTCCTCGCTGCTTACTAGCGAAGCCCTGATCGAAGCCCGTTTTGCTTCTTGTGTCGAAGCCCCTAGCGAAGTCTATTAGTGTGAGTTTAGACCTTCATGTACGAAGCCCAGCACCTGTTGCTGCTGCCAAGTACTTGGTCGAAGTCCTCAGTAGGGTGTCCACTCTTGCGAAGGGTGAAGTGCAAAGCCTGCTCGAAGCACCCTGTGTGCGGAGCCTACACTGACTTAGCAGAGTAGATTTTCGAGGGTTGATAGTGGAGCGAAGTCTTCTTGGCTTTGAACTTTTGGACCTACGAAGCCTGCGTTTGGAGCTGTCAAAGCACCTCCGAACCAGACCTCCGAAGGTAGTGTTAGAAGCCTGTTCCGCAGAAGACAGAACTGAAACCGAAGGCTAGTTTTTAGCCCGAAATTTTAAAAGCTCCCATTCACCCCCCTCTGGTCGCCATTTCCGGTCCAACAATTGGTATCAGAGCAGGTTAAGATCACCAGTTGACCTTAACCGGTTTTGTGTTCTGTTGGCGACATGGATAGAGGCAGTAAAATTCCTCTGTTCGATGGGACAGACTTTGCATACTGGAAGGTGCGCATGGAGGCTTACTTGTTAAGCCAAGGAAATGCAATTTGGGAGATTGTGGACTCACAATACTCCATCCCTGATACTCGCACCACTCAAACAGAAAAAGATCAGTATAATGCCAACTCCAAGGCTAGGAATATACTGTTCATTGGTTTGAGCCGGAGTGAGTTTGATAGGGTGCAACACCTTAGTACTGCTAGGGAGATTTGGACAACGCTCACTATTTTTCATGAGGGCTCTACTCAGATTAAGGCCAGGCGCCAAAGCACATACAATCAACAGTATCAGCTGTTTGTGCAGGCACCCGGTGAATCCGTAGATGCCATGTTTTCACGCTTTGATGCGATAGTGAGTAACTTGCGATCCAACGGGACGCTTGCTTACAATGATCATGATAGGGCTATCAAGCTTCTCTATGCTCTTGACCGTAGCATATGGGAAGTGAAGATATCCAGCATTGAGGAGTCTGCAGGTTATGACACATTGACCTGTGATGAGCTCTTCAGCAAGCTGAAGTCCACAGAGATTGCCAAGGCATCTCTTGCAGTGCACAGAAGCTCTTTGCCACATCCATTGGCATTGGTTTCTAGCACTAGCCATGGCACCACTGCAGAACCAAGCACATCTGGCACTTGTGTTCTTGCAGATGGTTTGCTTTGTCCTCCCTGGTCTCCGTCACAAAGGAGCAGGTGGATACTCTAGATGATGATGAGCTTGCTCTCATTGCCCGGAGGTTCACCCGTTTTCACCATGAGAGACGGGATCAGAGGAGAAGTGGTTTTAGTGGTTGCTTTGAGTGTGGCGACACCTCTCATATTAAGGCCAACTGCCCCAAGCTCAAGAAGAGAGATGAGAGTGAGCGCCCCAAATACCCCAAAAAGGAGAGGAAGCCTTTTGTGAAAGGCAAGCGCGGTAAGGTGGCTAAGAAAGTAGCCAAGGCCGCTTCAAGTGCATTTGTTGCTGCTCTCAGCGACATCGACACTTCCTCAACTGAGGAGTCGAGATCTGAGGAGGAGGAGTCCCCAAGGAAGCAGGACAAGAAAGACAAGAAGGGACGAGACTTCACCGGCCTTTGCTTCATGGCCGACAGCGATCACAGCGGCGATGAGCTTGACTCATCTGAGGTAACTCTATCATCTGACCAGCTATTGATTAAATTAGATGAGCAGAATGAAGTAGTTCTTGGTCAGGATAGATTACTTGTGCAAGCCGCTAGAGAAAGAAAAGACCTTAGACTTAGGCTAGAATCTGTTTCTACTGAATATGCCATGCTCAAGTATAAAGTTAATGATGTTGAATGTGATTCTTGTACCACTGTCATGGGTGAGCTTGCTCAGTTGCGTTCTGTTCATGCTCAAACTCTATCTGAGCTTGAGACTGCACAGAAGCAGCTTTTGGTGGTGGATTATAGACCTCATGATCTTATTGATTGCATGAACTGTTCTTTGTTGCATTAATTTACGTGATAAGCATGTTCATGATTTAGAGGCTAGATTGGAGAGGGCCGATAGTTCTAAGGATGTGCAGCCTGTGTGTGACACTTGCATCACACTTAAGGACCAGCTAGGCACTGTTAGAGAGCGAGCTGAAAACCTCATGTCTGAAAATGAATACCTTCTTTCTGTGGTTAATAAATGCACTGAGGGAAAGGGTAGGATGGATTTGCTCTTGGCCAAGACCAAGTTGTGTGCTGACAGAGCAGGGGTAGCTCTAGGTTTGGGTTTTGAGAGGATTCCGTCAGACAGTAAGACCAAAACTGTTTTTACCTCTCCCACTACCTTAGAGAAAGAGAGAGCTCTATTAGACACCCCATCAGCCAAAAAGCCTACGCGACCACCAAAGAAATCCACACCTCCTGCCAAGAAAATCCCTCCCAAGAAAACCACTCAGCAGAAACCCAAGGAGCCTGTGAGAGTTGCTCCTAAGACCCATGAGAGTGCCCCGAGGAGAGTATTTCATTGTTCCTATTGTCAGCGGGTGGGTCATTTGGTTGGGTTCTGTTTTCGTCGCATCAAGGATGAGCGACGCGCTCAGGCGATGAGTTACCAGGACATGCATTACCCATCTTTAGGTATGCATGAGTCTGAGTTTTACTATCGTCCTACTTTTGAGGCTCCTCGTGCTTCTCGGAGAGGTTTTGCTCCTAGAGGTGTTCACCATGTTCCATATGGTGGTAGACCTCGGGCGAGTAGCTTTGTACCTCGTCAGAGTAGGAGACCTCGTCATGCTTTTCGATCACTGCATGTAGGTAGACCTCGCACTTTGCATCATTCAGATTATCATGTGCGTAGACCGTCTACTTTTACTGCGCCTACTACTCGTATCACTCAGTGCTGGATGCCTCGTCATTATTTTACTCACCCCAGCACTGAGCGATCGAGATATTCTTATCATGTGTAGGTGACAGATCGAGGCTTGGAGGGCACATGGATCATGGACTCCGGTTGTTCGCGCCACATGACCGGAGATGCAGCTTGGTTCTCCAGCCTCACCTCAACCAAGCAAAGGGAACATATCACCTTCGGAAACAATCGAAAGAGTAGAGTGAAAGGTAAAGGTGTGGTAAGAATTAACTCGAATTTCACTCTCAAAGATGTTGCTTTGGTTGAGAACCTGGGATACAATTTGTTGTCAGTATCTCAGTTGCTTGATGAGGGCTTCGAAGTGCGATTTCATCGCGATACTTCGCAAGTGCTCAATTCTGATGGCGTTGTGGTGTGTAAGATTTTAGAGTTGGGAGAGTTTTTGGAGCTGATTTTCAGAGTCATCTGGTTCTTCTCATTGTCTTGTTGCACATTCGACGTCTGAGCTTTGGAAGTGGCATAGGAGACTAGGGCATATGAGCTTGAGTTGCTCGCTCGTCTGAGCGCCCTAGGTTTGATCCGAGGATTGCCCAAGCTCAAGTTTGAGAAGAATTTAGTTTGCGCTCCTTGTCGACATGGAAAAATGATTGCCGCTTCGCATTCGCCAGTCACCACAGTGATGATTGAACAGCCCAGAGAACTTCTCCACATGGACACTATAGGTCCTTCCCGGGTTAGTTCTTTAGGCGGCAAGTGGTATGTTTTAGTGATTGTCGACGATTTCTCTCGCTACTCTTGGGTCTTCTTTCTTGCCAGCAAGGATGAAGTGTTTTCACACTTTCGGAGCTTGGCTTTGAGACTTTTTACTGAACTCCCTGGTGCATTGAAATTCATTCGAAGTGATAATGGCACTGAGTTCAAAAATAGTCTCTTTGTTGACTTTTGCATGGAGCATGGCATAGAACATAAATTCTCTGCTCCGCGGGTTCCTCAACAGAACGGTGTTGTTGAGAGGAAAAACCGCACTTTGGTTGAGATGGCTAGGATGATGCTTGATGAGCATAGGACTCCTAGAAAATTCTGGGCTGAGGCCATGAACACTGCATGTTACATCTCAAACCGTATTTCTTGCGCTCAATTTTAAATTTGACATCTTATGAGCTGCGTTTTGGGAGACAGCCCAAGGTTACTCATCTTCGAGTTTTTGGCTGTCGCTGCTTTATCCTAAAACGTGGTAACTTGGATAAATTTGAGTCGCGATCTTCTGACGGGATCTTTTTGGGTTACACAACACATGGTCATTCTTATCGTGTTTACAATTTAGAGACTAACACTGTCATCGAGTCATGTGACGTGACTTTTGATGAATCAACCCCCTCTGTTAGTTCTGCATTTGAACAGGCAAATGAACACGACATGGAACAGACCATCTTCGAAGAAGAAGATCCCGGAGAATTCGAGGATGAACCCCTGCTACCCTCGACATCAACCCCCGAAGCCGACCCCGCTTCAACCACTTCGGCACGAGGTCCCGAAGCGACTACCTCAACATCGGTCATTTTGGACCACTCCAACGCACAAGTTGAGGGGGAGATTGCATCCCGCAGCGAGGCTCCACACCATGTTCAAAGGATGCACCCTCCCGAGCAGATCATTGGTGAGCTTGATCAAAGGGTAACACGTTCTCATGCTCATTTCATTGATTCCGCTTTTGTTGCTTCTTTCGAGACCTTAGATGTTAGTCATGCACTTTCTGATTCTAGTTGGATCAATGCCATGCATGAGGAACTTGAAAATTTTGAGAGAAACCAAGTCTGGTCTTTAGTTGATCCTCCACCAAATGTTCATTTCATTGGAACAAAATGGATTTTCAAAAACAAACAAGGGGAGGATGGGACTATAGTTAGAAACAAGGCTAGACTTGTAGCTCAGGGCTTTTCTCAACTAGAAGGGATTGATGTGACTGAAACTTTTGCACCTGTTGCTCGCCTTGAGGCCATTAGGATTTTGCTTGCCTTTGCGACATCCCGGGGATTCAAACTCTATCAAATGGATGGCAAAAGTGCTTTTCTTAATGGCTTCATAGGTGAAGATGTTTATGTAAAACAACCCCCTCGTTTTGAAAACCCCAAGTACCCACATAAAGTCCTTAAACTTCATAAGGCTCTTTATGGACTCAAGCAGGCCCCTCGGGCATGGTATGATAGACTTAAGTCTTTTCTGCTTGAGCGAGGGTATTTGATGGGCTCTGTTGATAAAACCCTGTTTACTCTCAAGCATGGCAAAGATTTCCTCCTAGTTCAGATTTATGTGGATGATATCATCTTTGGTAGCTCTTCTCATGCTTTGGTTGCCGAGTTTGCAGATACCATGAGCAGGGAATTTGAAATGTCAATGATGGGTGAACTCACCTTTTTCCTTGGTTTGCAAATCAAGCAAAGCAAACAAGGTACTTTTGTCCACCAGACAAAGTACACCAAGGACCTGCTCAAGAAGTTTGACATGTCCGATGCGAAGCCCCTCGCCACTCCAATGGCTACATCTGTAGCATTGGACCCTGACGAAGATGGAGAAGCCGTAGATCAGAAGGAGTTCCGAAGCATGATAGGCTCCCTCCTCTACTTGACTGCTACGAGGCCGGATATACACTTCGCTGTGTGTCTGTGCGCTCGTTTTCAGGCTTCACCACGAGCTTCGCACCGCCAAGCGGTCAAGCGCATCCTAAGGTATCTCAAACATACCCTCGAATTTGGCATATGGTATTCAGCATCTTCATCTTTATGTCTTCGAGGTTATTCCGATGCGGATTTTGCTGGGTGTAGAATTGATAGGAAGAGTACCTCTGGTACTTGTCATTTTCTGGGTACTTCTCTGGTTTGCTGGTCTTCCCGCAAACAGTCTAGTGTTGCACAATCGATGGCTGAGGCCGAATATGTTGCTGCAGCTATCTGTTGTTCTCAGATTTTGTGGATGGTTTCCACTTTGCGGGATTTCGGGTTAGATTATAAGAGTGTTCCACTTTTCTGTGATAACACTAGCGCTATTTGTATTGCAAACAACCCGGTTCAGCATTCCAGAACCAAACACATTGACGTGCGATATTATTTTCTCAGAGATCACAATGAGAAGGGTGATATTGATCTTCAATATGTTGATACCCAACACAAGCTTGCCGACATTTTCACAAAACCCTCGATGCTTCTCGATTTGCCTACTTGCATGGGGAACTTGGTATTTGTCACCCTTACGACATTTTGTGAGGGGAGCAGATCTAGATGGATGTGCATTTGCTAATTGTGTTGAAATTGCATTTACATCTTTTGCATCTATATGCCTGATTATAATTCATGAAATCGTGTCAGCTCAGCTCCTTTTAATCAATCTGAGACATTCATGTGCATGATGTTTTCTTTTCAAAATCAAATCGTGCTCACTGCTTAGTCTTGAATCTAGCATGTGTTGGCAGGACTGCTTTAGCTATCTTTTATCTGCTTGATAGCAAGACACTGTTCATTGGATGCTAAAAATTGCAACTTGAAAAAATTGTTCTACATCTTCATGGATATTCATAAAATGCCAAAAAATTGGTTCATTTTGTTAAAATCAAAACTGCATGATTTGCATACTTCAAGTGAAAAGATCCAGGTGGATTTGTTTGTCGCACTACTCTATTCTAGACTGCATTCCATTGCACATTGGTCTGAACTGGAATAGTGTAGTGTATGCCAAAATCATTGCTTTAAGCTTCTAATGGCTTTTATGCCTAGGCTTGGCCTGATTGGAAAGTATAAGGTGGACAAACAAATAACCCCTGGCACTAAGAAAAGAACAACAAAATTCATTGCTCATCAAGTTTGCTTTTCATGCTTCATTTGAACTGGACTTGTCTGTCTAGAGTAGAAATTGACTAGCTGTGCGCAGTCCCTGCTTTTACTTGTCTAGTTTTCCTGGACTAAGTGGTGATGCTTTTATTTCAAAAATAATCAAATCACATGCTTCATCATGTTTTTAGAGAATATTAATTTGAGCTGAGCCCATGATCATTGGTGTTATTGTTGGCATATTTTTGCTTCATATGTCTTTGCAATTCTGCTCATTTCCAAGCTATGCATCTTTTTCATGCTCCTTGATGCTTGCATTGCCAAAGGGGGGAGAGACTTGCTACGTTCTTAAATTCCAAAGGGGAGAAAATTTGACATAAAGGGGGAGAAGGTTCTTTGTTGCCAAAAGGGAAAACTTAACTCAGGGGGAGTTTTTATTGCCGAAGGGGCTTTTACTCTTTAGAAAAAGGGGAGGAAAATTCTTTTGTCAAGTGACATGGTTTGGCTCTTTTCTGAGTTTTTATGGTCACTTGTGTGCTGAAAGTTTTTAAATTTTCTTGGATTTAAAGTTGGTTGTCAATGCACTCATCAAGGGGGAGATTGAGAAACCAAGTGTTGGTTTCGGTACTTGTGATGAGTGATTGACAGGCTTTACCCTCAGGTTCGAAGGGGTACCTCCGAAGGGGGTTCGGAGGTTGTACCTCCGAAGGTGTTTCGGAGGCTAGACCACCGAAGGGTGTTCGGTGGTTGGTTGCTGCAGCTGTTGCAGCGGAGTGTGCGTGTCGGAGGGGTCCGACAGTACACGATGACTGGGTGTGTACCGAAGGCTTCGGTACTTTGAGCGGTACACCGGAGTGTGTGCCGGAGGTTGGTAACCCGAAGAGGTCTCCGGAGTACTGGAAACACTTGTCTGTTTGTCTGTGGTGCGCAGGGACTTCGGAGGCGACGGACAGGTTCGCGGCAGGTGAACCTGGGTCAAGCGGGAGGCTTGAGGCCAGGGGAGCGGGGAGCTCCGTCACGGTGGCTGCGAAGGGGTCCGGGTCGGTCCTCGGGTCGAGGTGCGCCAGGTGAAGGCAGAGAGTGCGGAGCGTGGCTCTGGGTGAAGGTACTCCGAGACAAGTCCTCGGAGGTGAGGCACTTCGAAGGTACTCCGAATGGAGTGACTTCGGAGTTGGTTGATCAAGTCCTCTACGGAGGCAAGGAGTTCGAAGTGTGCTCCAGAGGGAGACATTCGAAGGTACCCGACGAAGGTCTCAGAAGTCGAGGCGCATCGAAGGCATGGTCCGGGTGAGGCTCGTCGAGGAGTGTGCTCGGGGAGATACACTGCGACGAAGGGCTCATGGAATGCTTCGTGCGGAGGCCTTGGACGAAGGAGGGACTTCGAAGGGTGGTACTCCGAAGGTGGGGCTTCGGAGTGTGATTGTCTTGTGGTACTTCGGCCTGCATGGCTTCGGTACACGGACTTACGGAATTCGAGCTGGGCGGAAAGCTGCGAAGCCGTGGTGGTCCACTCCGGAGGTGTTGGTGCGAAGGCCCAAGGGCTTTGACGGCTTTGGCTCAAAACCGTCACTGTATCGGAGGCTATCTTCGGTGAAGCGAAGGCCATCAGGCTCAAGGCTTCTCACCGAAGCTATCGCACCCCTCGCGTGCTAAGGGGGGCTTCGGAAAGGTCAAAGGCTGCAAGTCTGACAGTGTTTGCTCTGCAAAAGCTAGCACTGTCCCCTCTGCGAAGGCTGACAGAGAAGCCTCCAATAAAGTTGACTACCTTTTGTACCCCTCAGTTCTGTAGAGACAAAACCAATGTAAACCCTAGGGTAATGTAGTCAATTCCTTTGGGTGAACTGTGGGCTATAAATATGGGGGCTCGGTAGGTAACATTTAACACTTTGAGCATTTACTGTTGAGCTCCTGTAGCCACACACTTCGTTGTATTCATCCAGAGTTCAATTTTATTGTGTTCCTTGTTCAAGCGGCGAAGCCCTGCTTCTGTGTGCTTTTTGCTTGAGCTCGCTTTACATACCTCGCTAGTTGTAGTGCGCCGAAGCCTGTCTATGCGAAGGGTGTCTTTGTGCGAAGTGTGTTTTTCAGTGTGTTGTCGCTCTGTGTAACAGTAGGCGAGACCTCGCTGCTTACTAGCGAAGCCCTGATCGAAGCCCGATTTGCTTCTTGTGTCGAAGCCCTAGCGAAGGTCTATTAGTGTGCGTTTAGACCTTCGTGTACGAAGCCCAGCACCTGTTGCTGCTTGCCAAGTACTTGGTCGAAGTCCTCAGTAGGGTGTCCACTCTTGCGAAGGGTGAAGTGCGAAGACTGCTCGAAGCACCCTGTGTGCGGAGCCTGCACTGACTTAGCAGAGTAGATTTTCGAGGGTTGATAGTGGAGCGAAGTCTTCTTGGCTTCGAACTTTTGGACCTGCGAAGCCTGCGTTCGGAGCTGTCAAAGCACCTCCGAACCAGAGCTCCGAAGGTAGTGTTCGAAGCCTGTTCCGCAGAAGACAGAACTGAAACCGAAGGCTAGTTTTTAGCCCAAAATTTTAAAAGCTCCATTCACCCCCCCTCTTTGGTCGCCGTTTCCGGTCCAACATCTACCAACAGGACGATAAAGTAATGGAAAATGTAGTTCAGGCCCTTTGCTAAGTTGCTCTGACATTCTTTAAGTCAAAGGTCATCACCACACATTCATAAAGTCCGATAGCACCTGGGCACCACATGGCCGTCTTGTGGATGTCTTCGGCAGCCATGAAAGTATGATTATATCTTGTATTCCCGTCGATGAACACTACTACAAAGCGACACTGTAGCGGCGAGCAAAATCGACCTATAGTGGGGGCATCCAGTCCGCCACTGCTCTAACGCCACTGCTATCGCTGGTTAGCAGTGGCGGTCAGAGCGCACGCCACCTCCTGTGTCAACAGCAGGGCGGGCGCACTGACCTCATCTGCCCGCCACTACTATTAATAACCGCAGTGGCGGGCAGATGAGGTCAGCTCGCCCGCCACCACTATGTCAACAACAGTAACGGGCGTGCTGACCTCATCTGCCCGCCACTACTGTTATCAATAGTAGTGGCCGGCAGATGGGTCGCGTGCCCGCCACCACTGTGTAAATAGCAGTAACGGGCAAGCTACCTCATCTGCCCGCCACTGCTGTGTATAAGCCATAACACAGAATGCTGTGATCCTACAAACCAAAACACAGAAATTATATGCTTCACACAACCATCCACATACACAGCAGCAAAACATCCACATATCCACATACACAGCAGCAAAACATCCACATATCCACACACACATCCACAACAACAACACATCAACACAACAACCATCCATCTCATCAATTTTCAAAAATTTACAAAGTTTACATTCTTCCGGTTTATGTTTCACCAATAACCATCCATCAACACAATAACCATTGTTTCACAAATACATGCTCATGCGGTTTATGTTTTCTTGGAAGGCCAATCATATCTTAATTGGTTCACCTTTCATTCTTCCGGCCCAATCATACAGAGTTGGATGCTTGGCCACTTCACTATCAGGATCGAAAAATACTCCAAGCTCATGAAGAATCTCATGCATCATGAAGCGGCACATCCTTGATACGATTTCGTACATTTGTGATCAGAGAGTTGCTCTTTCTGGCAACGGTTGATGGACCTGACGCTTGCATACGTAAAATATAAGTACATACGCTGCAAGTTATATTAGATTAACACACAAGAAATCAACTTACTTCTTAGTATCCTCAGATACTGTCCGCCCAAACTTTCCTAAGTTATTGCTCATGAAATCAAAAGTATAGTAGCCACAATGCACGGAACCAAGAGATTGTTTGTGACACTTCAAAATAGACAAAGTTAGAACGATATATAGTTTGGCTTTATCAATTGAATTAACAATTTAAAAAATATAATATTACCGGATGATAGTTGGTTCTGATAAGCATTTCTTTCGGCCTGCTGGATCATGTGGGCCACCTAACTTTTCCACGTAGTATCTATATGCACTGTAAATAACATTTAATTAATCTTGATATTCCTTTTGGTTTGTCGAGCGAGTCGAGCACATAAACCCTTGAGCTCTTTGGGTATATCAGAAGTGCAATCCAATGATCACTATCGAAAGAAGTAATATATGATTATGTTAGTTTCATAATCAGTAAAACGTGATTAAGTGGATATAGTGGGTATACTTACTTAAAGTTATATGCCCCACTTATCATTCTCTTGTCCTTCCATTGATCCATGCACCGACGCAATATACAACGCGGCACAACTCCTTTTGTTCTTCTTAAGTTTATCTTCGTCTTTATTGAACATCTTTCTTTGAAATTTTCTTTACCCCGCAGTTCAGTACTTGCTATCGTTCTGGTTTAGTGTCGGGTTCAGCACACTTTGGCTTATAATGACGGGTTTAAGTACCCATACAATTTAGACTCGTCACCGCGTGAATTACAACTGCAATATGTTATAAAACAATAGTCAATATAAGACATTATTTATTTTTGCTTTGTATTGACAAAGTATAAAGTACTTAAATGCACCAGAGCATCATGCTTGTGATGTCGGTTCGCTTCAGACGAAACATCCGATGGAAGTCGTCGAAAAATAGTGCAAGCTTAAACTCTGGGCAGTTGAATATTTCTTGTGGAACCTTCAGTTCTATTTGTGTTACTCCTAACGAAGACGCTTCGAGGTACCAATCATGAATGTTTTTCATCATCCAAGGCATACAATTAAGTACTCCTTGGGGTAATAATGGTTTGCTGGTTCGTATTCGAATATATCCTCGTCTCCGTAGGTCCTCTTATCAACAGAAAGTGAGCCCGCATGCTTTTGTACTAGAGCCTTTATGGAGCCGCTTCGGCATAGAACGGTTTGCCCCATGTAGTAAAAAATTTATGGCATCTCAGATTTCAGCGCAGACACTGCCCAGCTTGAACAGTTATCTTGTGGATTGCTGGCTTTGGGCATGCATCTTGTTTTTCAGGCTCGGCAACAACTAGCACTGGCACTTTTGTTATGGGATTGGCCACCGGCACTTGAGGATCAGCCGGAACTGGCACTTGAGGCTCAGCCGGAACTGGCACTTGAGGCTCAGCCGAACTGGCACTTGAGGCTCAGCCGAAACTAGCACTTGCATTTGATCTGGCTCTGGCAACTTTGTGTTGGGCTCATCAGTGGGCTCAAGCACTGGAATGGCTTTGTCACTTGAGGTACAGAAGTCACTTTCGATTCTATCACTTCTGCCACTTTATCGGGCACTGGCTCTTCCTCTGCCTTTTCCTCTATTTCACGCTCATCAACAGGTGATAAAGATCCTATATTTTGCACATCCTGAGATGAAAGATATGTGGGGATTGTGATGAGACAATAGGTGATTTACTCTGAGAACTTGTCTGCAGTAATTTGATATCCTCGCTCGCCCATAGGACAAAGTTATTTAGAGCATCTCCGATTGTCTCATCCCCTCATCAGGCTTGGAAGATCCAAGGGGTCATTAATAAATTGTCGTTGGTGATCTCATTGACCTGAACCTTGGTATAGCAACAGGAATAGGCGATTGTGAAATAAATCCCCAGGCATAGCAATGCCTCGTGCAGCCTCTTGGGAATGCCCTTTGCGCCTATCGGTACATGCAGGCTGCATGGTGTGTTCTTTAATAAATTTACAGGAAATTTGTCTTGTACTGAGCCAACACTGCTTGGTACGTCGAGTCGTACCTCTGGCACAATTATTTGCCGATGCAGCCTGCATTATGTTTGGATTCTCGTATAAATTCAAAAAGTGTCGCTCCCACTCTGCACGGCGCTCTGCGGCGTCGTCTGTGCGTGCTTGAGCTTCTTGTATGTGGCCCCTCCTGTTTCTTGAAAGTATTTTTCCAGGGTGCTATAGAAGAGACCTCAGGGTGCGCCCTCGATGTTCCTCGTTTCCGAGACAGATTAAGCTGGTCATTACATCCCTCGGGCTTGAACTTTCCAGTCTTCTCCAAATCAGCGATTTCCTGTGCTTTTGGAATACTTCACTAGTCCGTGAGTCGGAGAGCATATATTGGCCCTCGGGTTTTTTTAGCTCGACCTAGGAGCCATCTCTTAGTGCGCTGATCAGCACCTGAAACTGTTCAGGTAACCCAGCCACACGGTCTCCTCCTCCCTTTCTACTCCAACTCATCCTCCTTGGCTTATATACCAGGCCAAGTTTATGGGAAAATTATTTTTATTAATTTCTTTGAACATGATGCTCTCTTGTTGTGGCTTCTTCCGAGCAATGCTGCATTTTGAATTCGTTCCATTCATTTGGCGTTATAAGCCGTAGTCGTTGAGTGGAGAATCATCTTCGAAGGTTATTGTGTGTCAGTTTAGTCCTAAAGTAGTAGAGCCTTCGCGATAGTTTCAAGTGGCAGCTTTAGCGTTTCTAAGCGGTCTTCCGG
>JAAALK010000289.1:94465507-94623571 GCA_019279435.1 Zizania palustris
GACAAGTATTCAAAAGCATGTACCAGCTAGAATAAGTAAAGAAGTTCAATCATATGACAGAAGCAGCTCAAAAGTGTGATATGTGAATATGCAAGATATGAATACACACAAAAAGACTCAAGAAAAGAGTAAAGAAGAAAGAAAACTGACGCAAAATATCCTAGAAAGGATACACAACACCCAAATCCCCTCATAAACGCTCAAAGGTAGACTGATCTAGGGGTTTGGTGAAAATGTCAGCCAACTGATGATGGGTATCACATGAACAAGGTCAATGACACCTTTCTCATATTGATCCCGTAGAAAATGAAAGCGCACATCAATATGTTTGGTTTTTAAATGGAGACAAGGTTTTTTCCCTACACTAATAGCATTGGTGCTGTTGCAAAACAATGGAACCCTGGTAGGAAAGAACAATCCAAAATCTCGCATAGTGGAAATCATCCAAACCAACTGTGAGCAGCAGCTAGCAGCAGCTACATACTCAGCCTCAGTGGTCGAAAGAGCAACTCCAGATTTCTTTCGAGAAGACCAAGAAACAAGGGAAGAACCGAGAAACTGGCAAGTACCGGAAGTCAACTTGCAATCCAACCGGCACCCACCAAAGTCAGCGTCCGAAAAGCCAGATAAATCAAGAGATGATGATACTGAATAGTAAAGACCGAGATCAGGCGCATAAGTGAGATACCTGAAGATGCGCTTGACAGCCTGCCGATGAGACGCGCGTGGCGAAGACTGGAAACGCGCGCAAAGTCCCACGGCGAACTGAATTTCTGATCTTGTCGCCGTTAAGTACAATAGAGAACCAATCATCCCTCAAAACTCCCTCTCGTTGACCTTGACGCCGCTCTCGTCCTTGTCCAGGCCCCCAGACGTACCCATTGGGGTCATCTGAGGCTTCAGCTCTCCACCAAAGTCGAACTTCTTCAGCATGTCTCGAGTATACTTACCTTGGTGGATGAAGGTGCCATCCTTGGTCTGCTTGATCTGGAGCCCTAAGAAATACTTAAGCTCACCCATGAGGCTCATCTCAAACTCGCTGTGCATCTGCTCAGAAAACTTGGACACAAGATCATTAGTAGTACCGCCAAAAATAATATCGTCCACATAAATCTGAGCGACTAAGAAGTCTGAAGCATCTCTGAGCAAGAAAAGAGTTTTATCCACAGAACCCATTACAAAGCCCTTCCCCAACAAAAATTGCTTCAACCAGTCATACCAAGCCCTGGGGGCTTGCTTTAACCCGTATAAAGCCTTCTGCAGTTTAAAAACATGTCGAGGAAACTTAGGGTTCTCAAAACCAGGGGGCTTCCTAACATAAACTTCCTCCTCTATGAACCCGTTCAGAAAAGCACTCTTAACGTCCATTTGAAAAAGCTTAAAACCCTTCGAAGTGGCAAAAGCTAAAAGAATGCGAATGGACTCAAGACGGGCAACAGGGGCGAAAGTTTCTTCAAAATCAATACCCTCCTTCTGGCAAAAACCCTGGGCAACTAATCGAGCTTTGTTGCGCACCACAACTCCATCTTCACCTTGTTTGTTCTTGAACACCCACTTGGTGCCTATGGGGTTGCATCCTGGTGGCGGCTCAACTAGTGTCCAAACCCGATTACAGACAAAATTCTCAAGCTCTTCTTGCATAGCATTAATCCAATTAAAATCAGAAAGAGCAGGAGAAACGTCTCTGGGCTCAAAAGATGCAACAAAGGCAGATTCAACAAACACAGCAAGAGAGTTACCAGATGAACGCAAAGTCCTCTCAGTCAAATCACCAATGATGAGCTCTGAGGGGTGATCACGCTGAACTGCTCGGGTTCCCTGGTGATCTGAAGTCACCTCACCGGAGTCAGCAGCTGGCACCTCTAGACTCGACTGAGGGGGCTCGATCGAAGTGGAAGAAGTGATCAGAGGTCCGCCCTCGTCCTCAGTCAAAGTCTCAGAAGGTGTGGGCTCTGCAGGAGGTGCTGAAGGCCCACCCTCATCAGCAGCTGGAGTATCCTCATCTTCCTCGAAGATGGATTCTCCGAGCTCATCATCACCAGAAAGCTCAAAAGAAGGAGTCAAAGAAGGCAAGGACTCGTCAAATGAAACTTCGCAAGTCTCGACAAGCTGCTGGGAGTCGAGGTTCCAAACATGAAAGCCTCGATAATGCAACGCATAGCCAAGAAAAACTCCATCCCAGCAACGAGACTCAAACTTGTCCAAATGCCCTCCCCTCTTGAGCACAAAACACTTGTAGCCAAACGCTCGCAAGTGGCGCACCTTGGGCTGTCTGCCAAACCGCAACTCGTATGAAGTCTTACCAAGGTAAGCTCTAAGAAAAATATGGTTGGCCAGATAGCAAGCCGTGTTCATGGCTTCAGCCCAAAAACACCTAGGAGTCTTGTGCTCATCGAGCATCGTCCTGGCCATCTCGACTAGCGTGCGGTTCTTTCGTTCCACAACGCCATTCTGTGGGGGAGTGTAAGGAGAATAAAACTAATGGTCCAGACCCTGATCACTACAGAAGCTGACGAACTGAGAGTTCTTGAACTCAGAGCCGTTGTCGGAGCGAATTGCTCGCATCCGACCATTGTTCTCATTCTTCAGCTTCAAAATTAGGTCATGAACAAACTGAAACGTTTCATCCTTAGACTCCAAAAAGAAAACCCACGAGAATCGAGAAAAGTCGTCAACAATGACAAGCGCGTACAACTTCCCACCAACTGAACGTACCCGAGATGGACCAACAGTGTCCAAATGTAAAAGATCGCCCAGATACGAAGTCATCACCTGAGTCACAGGTGAGTGAGAAGCGGCAACCATTTTCCCATGACGACAGAGATGGCAAACTAGATCCTTCTCCATCTTAAGCTTGGGCAATCCTCCGATAAGATCCATAGAGCTCAACCTGACTAGCAGATCGAAACTCAAATGACCTAACCTCCTATGCCACTTCCAGAGCTTAGAGGAGGATCCAGCAATCAAACAGCGAGAAGGGCCAAAAGAACTAGAGAAGTCAATTCGAAAAACTTTACCGAATGGTAAAATCTGACAAATCAAAGACCCTCTAGAATCAAACACAGAAGAATTACCCTTCTTAAAACACACTTCCAAACTATCCTCAAGAAGATGCGAAACAGAAATCAAATTTAAGTTCAAATTTTTAACCAAGGCAACATTCTTCAAAGAGAAATGATCTGAAATGCGAATTGAGCCAATGCCACTTACTTTCCCTTGACCACTGTTCCCGAATGTGATGTACTCTTTGGAGCACGGGGGAGTGAGCTGGAGAACCATCTGCGATGTCCCGTCATGTGGCGAGAGCATCCTGAGTCCATGATCCAAACGTCCTCCAGTCCCCAATCCTACACAATCAGTGGCTGTAAGTGGGAGCAAATGGTCTGGCACCAGGTTTAGCAAAAGAGCTAAACCAGTGTCGAGCCATCTGCTCAAAAGACGGAAAGCAGAAGTCATCATGAGAGACCGGACCAAAACGCGGCCGAAAGTGCGGTCCTCGATTCTTCCTAAATCCACGACCATGAGGTCCAGGACCGTAGCCAAAACGGCCTAGAGCTCTACCAGAACGGACACCACCATCTGGAGCACGGGCATGAAAGTCGTCTCCTCTACCACCACCTACACGATGCGGCCTGGCCTCCAGCCTCTCCCCGCGTCGAGGAACACGCAGTCTACCACCCTGCTGGTAGAACTGCTCCTGACCACCTCGAGCTCTCTCAGCTTTCTCAACCCACTTCCGCTTGAAGCAAAACTCTGCAAGATGCCCTTCTCTCTGACAATACTCACAATGATAGGTGGGCTTCTTAGGATGTGGTTGAGGCTTAGGGTTCTTGGGCTTAGTGGTGATTGGTGTTGTCTTCTTGGGATGAGAGGGTCCAGGAAGAGAGTCTAGAGAAGTGTGGAGGTGTATGGGCTTTGGAACCCAGACATGTTTCTTGGGTGGAGCTTTGGGTGGTTCATGGATCACTCCATCCTTGGGCTGACAAGCCTGGGAGGACTCAGTGGAATGAGTCTTAGGGTATCTCTGCTCAGGAGTCATTTTACTCCCCTCCACTGCCCGACTAATGGCACTCTCAAAGTCAGCCTTGGTGTAGGTGTAACCTACCCCAAACCCATCCTGCCTCTTGAACTGCTGGATCATCATGCCGAGCTGTGGCTCTCTGGCACTGATCCAACTCAGGATAGAACGGAGGTAAAAGTTCTCATTCTGAGAATCAGCTAGCTCCTCTCTCAAGGAAGCTAGAACCTCCACCTGAGACAAGCAGGTCTCACACTCGCTATCTACCTGGACAGACTTCTCGGCTTTTAGCTTGATCAACTCAAGTCTAAGAGATAGGCAGTTCTCACAGACAGTGGGTGGAACTGACAATGTCTCAAGCTCTAGCCTAGTCTGTGCAAGCTCAGCTCTCACTCTCTCCAAATCCCCCAAATGCTCATCGCCCTTAGCTTTCAGCTCAGCTAAAATAGCTAGATGAGATGAGCAATCAGCACAGGGTGCGACGATAGTGCTTGAGCATCTTTCAGCTCTAGATGAGCGCTTTCAAGCTCAGTGGCCAAAGCGTCCCTCCCATCAACCCTTTCTGTGTACCTGGACTTCAGAGTCGACAGGTCACACAGAAGCACCTCACACTTCGGGCACTCAATGCAATCACCCAAGCAAGGGGAAGAAGATAGACTCTCAATTCTGCCATTGGCCACGACTCCCGATATTTTAACTCCTGACGATTGCTCTCAAGTAACTCAACGATTTCGCGTTCATAGGATGATACCTTTTCGTTGTCGTCATCGTCTGAGTCATCGGAGGAGCTCTTTTCTTCCTTATCCCCAAGAGCCATTGAGCAGAAGCTCTTGCGGGATCTTCGGTGCTGATGTGAGCGGCTCTTCGGTCTGTCCCCAAAGGCCATGAAGCAGAGGCCCGCCGGATCGTCATTGTCCTTCCCCTTCCTGATGATGATCTCCTCATCGCTTGAGCTCGATGAAGAGGAGGATGACATGGACTGCTTGGAGTAGCTCTTCTCCATCTCGGCGAAGAGGGCCTTGTCGTGCTTCTTGTTCTCTCGCCGGTAGTCCTTCAGGGCCTTCTTGAAGAATCTGGTCTTCGGCTTGCCCTTGTTGAAGGAAGAGCTGTCATGCTTGTCGGAGTCGTGGAAGCCACCACCGGTGCCCTTCTTGTGTCCATTGCGCTTGGGGCAGTCGGCCATGAAGTGTCCTGGATCACCACACTTAAAGCATCCGGATTTCGTGCCATGTCTTTTGAACATCCTTTTGTCATAGACACGACGCACCTGGTTGTTAAATAGACACAAATCATCATCTCCCAAAGACTCAAGCTGGTACTCAGTGATAGACATCAAGGAGAACCCAGCACAGCTCACAGAAGAAGGATCAACAGAGGGTGTAGCAAGGGCCAGGGACTTTGATCCAGAGCCAGTGAGATTTGATCTTAGCTGGATATCAACCTCAGTGGCCTTTAGCTTGCTAAACAACTTAGAAATGGTCAAGGTATCATAAGAAGTACTCTCAACGATAGAGGATACCTTGATCTCCCAGATCTTTGGGTCCAAGGTATGGAGAACCTTGAGCGCCTGCTCGTGATCTGAGACTAACTGAGCACCCTCAGCCTTGTTGTCCCGAAGCTTGTTTATGATCGATTGAAAATGACCAAACAACGCTTCAACAGATTCACCCGACTTTTGTGTGAAGTTCTCATATTCACGCCGGTAGGTCTAATAGAGCTGAGCCTTGACCTGGGCTGTCCCCTCATGGTGTGCCTTGAGGGTAGCCCAGATCTCTCTCGCGGTGGAGAGATGGCTCACACGCTCAAACTCAGTGGGACCTAAACCAGAAAACAGAATGTTCACAGCTTTACTATTGCTCAGATGTTGGGCAATGATACCAGGAGTACCATGCTCAGCAACCGGCAATATCACAAGCGTATCGTGAACACAAATGTCCCAGATGTCCGAGCCTTGGCTCATAAGATAGGCTTGCATGCGAGTTTTCCAATAATTATAGCATAAGCTTCCAAGGACGGGACCTTGCCAGGAGACGTCATGATCACTACTGGGGTTTAGAACCAGTTAAGGTATGGAAAAACCCTAAACAGGCTCTGATACCAATTGTAGGACCGAAAGTAGCGACCAGAGGGGGGTGAATGGGCGCCTAAATAATTCTTTCGAATCAATGGCCTGGTCCCAATACCCAACGAACCTCAAAAGACTAAGCAGCAAAGCGAGAACAGATAGCCTAAGTCTAAAAGTATCTAGCCTAGAAAAGACCGGTGTTGAAAACAAAGAAACACCAGTACAGTGCTAATAGGCAGATTAACAAAATATTCAAGACATGGCAGATCAAACTTCTCAGTAAAATAATCTAAGTACACATGGAATTGGATGAGAAGTTACTGTTCAAAATCTGTCTCCTGTTCGAAACTTGGCGAAGCCTGCTTCGCTGTCGAAGCCTGCCTCGCAGTTCGAAGTCTACTTCGCAGTGTCGAAGCCTGCTTCAGAGGTAAGTGTCGAAGTCTGGCGAAGGCTGTTGTGAAGGTGCCGAAGGTTTGTTATGTCTAGCCTAGTTCGAGTGTAGTAATGAGCAGAGAGCGAAGTATGCTTCGAAGCGAAGTATGAGTGTATCGAAGTCTGCTTCGAATAGAGTACTTCGAAGCCTATACTTCGAACAGAAAGCTTCGAACTACGTTTGCAGAAAAGCAACCTTCGAAAGAGATGCAAAGCCAAACACACGACAGTAAGATCAAATCGAAGCCTACACTCAACCTTCGAAGCTAGCTTAGTCGAGGTATGATAAATGAAGTGATATCCTTCGACCCGAGGGCTAACTCCGAAAGACAAACTTCGAACACACAAACTGAGACCTTCGGAAAAGACAACAGCAAACGAACCTCAAAGACCACACGTCGAGCGAAGTCTATCAGAGAGACAAACTCCGAAGCCAACTTCGAAGCCTGTCGAAGTATTGACTTCGAAGAGCTCGAGTCGGAGTACACCTTCACAAAGACGGTCAAAGTATGCCAAGCCAACAGACTAAGCACAAAACATACTTCGAAGCTTAGCACAAAAGCGAAGTTAAAGTTTTATGAAAAAGCCTCGAAGGTGTCATATCGAAGTCTTCCTCACGGAGCTGAGGGACTTCGAACTGAGAAGGGGGCTTCATCAGAAACAGCCAGGAAAGGCACTTAGCCCTGTCTACTCGATCAAAAAGTTGTGCAGGAAAAAGCAAAGCTAGAGTACTGTTGGGTAATCCTAACCCTAGGGATTGGGGCCCTATTTATAGGCAGCCCAATAGCCTAGGAAAATACCAAAAGACCCTTAGGGTTTTTTACAGACGTTGAAATAAAGGAAAAGACTAAACTACCCTTAGGATTTTTTACAGACTCGACTGACTGACTGTGGGCCTAGAGATACAGATGACTTATCCGGAAGCTAAGCTTTCATAGCGACTACAGCTTCTCTTCTGGACAGTCCGATACAAGATCAGTGGTTGTCAGTTTTGCGCCAAAACTGACAAAGCCTCCACCGGCTTTGCACCAGATACCCGGATTGGGCCGGCCCGATTCCGCAGCTCTCTCAGCTCGGCAATCACTCACCGCCCGTGTACCTGAGTCAATCCTGGTCAACAGCCCAGTGGGTCTTCTGCTGCTTCTGGCCCATGTACCCGGATTGGGCCAGCCCGACTTCGCACCTCTCTCAGCCCGACCATCGCTTGCTGCCCGTGTACCTGAGTCACACGCGGCCCATGAAACAGTAGATCTCCTCTCTTCTTCTGTCCTCTTTAACTATTGTTGACAATGACTCATCACCTCTAGAGCCATGAGGCCCACGCTATTCAGCATGGCTCCTCACCCTGACATCCTTCGCTTGAGGATTTTGCTCCTGCGGAGGGTGGCTTCGAGGATGAGCACGAGGGACCTCACGGAGGAGTTCATCACCCTTCGGCTCAGCCCCCCGCGCTCTCTTGGTCAGAGGGTCTCTTTCAACCTTCGGACTCGGAGGGCCCAAGCGAGGTGTCGGCAGAGCGCCTTGGTAAGACTTCGATTCTTTTCATCTTCATACTTCGTAAAATGAATTGGTGCTGACTTGGAGATTTGATGAAGCCGCTGGCGAAGTGAGGACTCCAGAGGAGGCAATCATAGCAGAGGAGCGCGTTGTTGGGGCTCCGACGCTTGAGGAGTACGCTCAGCGGCTCGCTCTGGTGGGGAATTGGGAGCACTGGAACAGAGTGTGGGCCTGGCTCGGCGGTGAGGGGGTCCAAGCTCTGCCAGACTTCGCCAACCCTACACCATCGGCGAGTGGATGATGACAAACCCGAAGCCTCAAGGGTCCGCTCAGAGCTCCTGACAGTCGAAGCCCCTACCGCGGAGGAGCCAACGGCCGTGAGCCCTAGAACTGGAGCGGAGCCAGCAGGGGCTCCGGCGGCAGCTACCGAAGTGGCGGCGAGGACTGCTACAGCACCCCCTTCGGGCACAGGGGCTAGGGATCCGCCCACGCAGCGAAGGGACTGGGGAGCACACATCGCTCACCCGTCCTTCGAAGATATTTCCTTCGACGAAGGTAAACACTTGATCACACTTCTCTTTTCATACGTGAACATTTACTTGTATTTTCTGCAGATGTTGATGCCGGTGCGAGGCCCATCATGCCGCAGCCCACGGAGGCCTCCAGCAGCAGCAGTAGCAGCAGCGGCTCGGGGTCCGCAAACACTTCGTCCGAAGAGGACGGAGGGGACGACCATGATGAAGGGACCCTTCGGGAGGAGACCGAAGAGCATGTTGAGGTGGTGGACCGGAGCCTAGCTCCGCGGGAGTCCGCACCGGAGGAGGCCGTGGCGGAGATAGTCCGGCCGCTGCAGCCGAGGGGGCCTGTGACAGAGGCAGCCATTCACGTGTTCCACGAATGTTGCATTGCTGCGGGGTTAGGGGGCTTGGTGGCACAATTCAGCCGCTCGAGCCCCTTCGACCTCTTCGCAAATGCAAACGAAGCCCTCGTCCAAGTGAGCGAAGTCCCACATGGTCTTCGAGTCGTACTTGCTTTTCAATCAACACTTATGGTTTTCTTGAATCTTTTCAGGCCTTTGCGTTGAATGCTGCAGCAGCAATCTCTGTGGACCATCGGATGGCTGACTTGGCGGAGGAGAGGGATGCCCTCAGACGCGAGATCTCAGTGGAGGCCGAGAAGCGAAGGCGAGCCGAAGCCTCCGTAGAGGCGGCGAGGTCCGAGGCTGAGAAGGCGAGGGAGGTCTTGGTCTCGAAGAACAACAAGCTTCGAGCAGAACTTCGAGCTTCAGAGGAGGCCAGGGCGAAGCTGGCAGCGGAGAACTCTGACCTTCGCACAGCCAGCCATTGCCTGGAGAACTTCATGGTTCAAGGGGTCGATGAAGCTACCTCGAGCTTGACCATAGTCCTCGAGCAGATAGGGACTGAGTGCCGGGCTCTAGACTTCAACCCTCAAGACCCAGTTGGGGATCGCCTCGAGTTCCTGTAGACTTTGGCTAGGACGACGGGAGAGTCGATGAAGGGCTTCGCTTTGATGGCCGGCCGAGTGGCGGGCCAAGGAGTGTTGTAGATGCTTCACAACACGGGGTGCAACCACCTCGAGGCAGTAACTTCGGTGACTCCGGTGGCCTTTGGAGGCCAACACTTGGTCGCGCCGCCTTCAGACATCCACGGAGCGTGGCGCCATCTTCAGGAGCCTTGGAAGGCCCAAGGCTTCGAAGCAGTCCTTGGCCTCCAATGGGCCCTCCGTCTTCGCCGAGATAGGGCACAAGCCTCGCCAGCTCAGCCTTCGACGTCGAAGCCTCCAACTCCGAAGGTGTAGACCTCCTTAGGCTCCTTGTAATTCTTAGTTGTAGGCTTGTAAAAACTCATCAGTTTATTAATATAAATGCAGGGGTACTTTATACCTGCCCAGGCTTAGCCTTTGAATGTTGACCTCGAAGTACTTGAGGATTCTGAGGAGCTTCGCCAGCTTTGGGTGGTGCTCGAGGTAGCTAGGTCCGAAGGCCCCCCTTGGTTAAAGCTTCTGAGGGGTCCTAAGGGCGAAGCCATTTCCGAAGTAGCCGAGGAGCTGCTGGCTACCGTGAAGACAGAGCCTCTTCAGAGTTCTTCTTCCTCACTAGACTTAAGATGTTTTGAAGTACACTTAAGTGGTGAGGGGGTACAACCTTCGAGTATGGCCTTAACAGGCGGCGAGGCCCTAGACTTCTCTGCCTTCGATACGACACCACCGGCGTCCTAGACTTGGACAAACCTGCAAGGCGAAAGACAAGATCTGTGGGCTTTGGGGCATGGACGGTCCGGCCACGGGAGAGCAGGCTCCGACGGGGCTTCGTCCAACCGAAGGGGCTTTGCCCGAAAGAAGAGCAAGCGAGGGTCGAACATGTCGAGGCCTCGAGCTCGCTTTTTCTTAGGCTTAGATACAGAATATAGTTTTTTAAGTGTATTTTGTAACATACTTCTCAATTATCATTTAATGAATGAGATTTATTGTATTTGCATACTTCGTCTGCATGCTTCACATGATTTGATTGTTTCGAACATTTAGCTTGTCACGCTCGTACTGCGCATTCGCACACTTTGCATACATACTCCGGTCCCCCCTTGCGCGTGGCAGTTAGGGACTTAGTCGTTGCTAGTGCGGGCAATTTGGAATGCGAAGGGGTGTGCCTTTTTTGGCGGCCTCTTTTGGGCTTCGAATGCATTAATTTGAAGTGAAGCAAGGCGTCATCATACTCAAATTAAGCGAAGCATGCTTCGGCATGCCTGGATTTGGATATTGTGCGTGAGCAAGGCTCCGAAACGCACTTAGATTTTAGGCGAAGCATGACTTTGAGATGCTTGAATTTTAGATTAGATCACATCACGCGAAGCGAGGTCTTCATGCTTGTTCAGATAGCGAAGCAAGGCTTCTTGAGCTTGATCCTGTAATGAATGAAAGGGATATTTGGTGTGGATTCACCAAACCTGCGATGGGTTGAGCCACCTACAACTCTGGGCCACCTTCGACCCTGGGATGCATCAAGCCGGAGCCTGGAATCCCGGACTCGTCGAGCCGTTGCTCGGAAGTCCTGGACACCTTTAGTCATTGCTCGAGGGAGTCCTAAAGCCCACTGCTACGGGCCCGGAGGCGCTATGTAGCCTTCGGATGTTGAGTCCGGTTTCAAATAGGCTTCGAAGCAGTGCTTTGGTCCTTAACAATACAAAGCAGTAACCTTGACTCTTAAAAGAATGAGGTTGTTGGCTTCGAGTCTTGATAAGGACACAGCAGAGCTTCAGTTTTATAAAGCGAAGCGAGGCTTTGATTTTAAATAAGGTGGAGCAAAGCTTCGGATTTTTGATAAAGTGAAGCGAGGCTTCAATTTTAAATGGGAAGCAAAGCTTCGATTTTTAAATGCGAAGCAAGGCTTCAATTTTTAATGGGAAGTAAGGCTTCGATTTTTAAATGCGAAGCAAGGCTTCAATTTTTAATAGAATGGAGCAAGGATTTGCTTTAAAGGTGAAGTAAAAACTTCGTTTTTAAGGTGAAGTAAGACTTTGATGATTTACTAAAATAATTACAAATTTTCATAGCGAAGTGGGCCTTCAGACTGTGTACATACCTTGTGAGGTGAGGGTGAAAGGCTTGCCTCGTAGCCCCTAGGGCTTCGGAGGCCTTCGATGCACGACTGGAGCCCCTGGCCGGAAGGGGCACTCCGAAGCGCGAGGGATGGTGGAAGGCGAGAAAGGCCTTCGAGCTGCACTCGAATCCCCTTGCCAGAGAGTGCGCGGAGCTAAAAAACTTCGAAGCTCCACCTTCAAGCGCACTTCGAGATACAGGCAGCAGCAGTGAGCTTTTAGTACTAAGTTCCCCACGGACGACACTAACTGTTGTAGCAATTGCAGTAGCTACAGCAGGTTTTGTGTGTATATGGTGTAATAGAGTGAACCTCGAAGGGTTCTCATAGAGGGAGACATAATTTATACTGGTTCAGGCCTCCCCGAAAGGATAATAGCCTTATGTCCAGTCTATAGTGAATTTGGCATAGTTTTGCCTCTACTGAATCTGTCTATTACAAGGGCTTGGCCCTGCTTTTATAGGCACACAGGCCAAAGGAAAAGACCTAAATGCCCTCTACAAGTCATAGACCTTATAGGGGCAAAAAGGGAAAAAGACTAGACTACTGTACAAACAGCTTTACAACTTTACAGACGTGTCAGATAAACGTCATTTCTGAGCAGCTAAACGACATACTGGGGGCAGAGGTGGCCCCGGTATGGCTCTGCACTATAGCAGAGTGGAGATATTTTCTTGGATTGGAGTGGTGGCCGGAGCTCTTCGAGCGGAGACTATGTCAAAGGCTTCGAAGGATACTCCGAAGTGGGCTTCTGGAAACTTAGTATCGAAAGGGACCGGAGAGGGTCCATATGTTGGCTCTGGGGAACCCCAAAGGAGGTTCGAAGGCTTGACTCCGGAGGCTAGCTCAGAAGGGAGCCCACAGTCTAGGCTCCGAAGGACTCCAAAGGGAGTCCGGAGGCTAGCTCCGAAGAGAGCTCGGAGGCTAGGCTCCAGAGAACTCCGAAGGGAGTCCGGAGGCTAGCTCCGAAGAGAGCCCGAAGGCTAGGCTTCGGAGGACTCCGAAGGGAGTTCGGAGGGTAGCTCCGAAGAGAGCCCGGTGGCTTGGGCTAAATACTGCTTGGAAATAACTTTGGGAGGAGGGTTCCGCTTTGACTTCTTGCTTCGGCGGTGTCAGGCTCCGGGCCGGATGCCTGCGGAGACTGACATCATTTGGCCTCTGAGGAAAAACTTATTCCCCCAACAATAATCTTTATGCTCCCCATGGTTGATGTGTGCGTGCTGGTCTACACTTTTTTTGTGCCGCAAAACATATAATAGGACATGCAAAAACGGTGGAGCTCAGAGGTCGTGGATGAATCAGTTAGCAAGAGAACCCTAAAGCCCACCGTGCCAAAAGCTACCAAATGAAGAGAACGAGGAGAGGAGGAGATGGCAATTGCATGAAGGCATATATATCAAAGAATTTAAGCAACATAGGAAACATGACAGTGATATGGCAAAGGGATATAGGTACATCAATTGTCAAAAATCCATTGCACCGTCTGTCGGCCACTCTTGTGTGAATGTCAGGCAACTGATAACTAATGACTTTTGCTCATTATAAAAATTGCAGTGCACTCAGAGATAACTAATGACTTTCGTTCACTATATCAATAATCAATGACTTTTGCATGAGACGTGAGCTGATGAATCCAAACTAACAGAATCCCTTTCGATAAAAGAAGCTTGGCACATTTATATTACTAAAACAAGAAATGTAAATTATGGGACAAGATTATGCATGACTTGAAGACAGCCAGCAGATTCACAATAGAATGTGGATTAACAAGTGTGTGAAAAGAATTAAATCAATCAAAATCCCTAATAAAAAACCAAACAGATAGAGTCCTAGTGTAAACATTGGAGAAAATCGTGATCGCCAAAAGTTAACATCATGTAGGTGATTCACATTTCACAAGAGAGAAAAGTTGAATTAAAATATTAAACTACAGACAAATACCAAGCATTTAATTATTTCTATCAAGCGGCCATGCAGAATGATGGATAGTAGGCTGACTAAATTTAATTAGGGCACAAGTTTCATAAGCCATGTTGAATAATCTCTTTCTACCATTTGGAAAGGGCACAGGCTGAAATTAAAACCAGCAAAATTTAAGTACCAAATTCATATCAATACATGAGATAGAAATTAAAAACAGCGCACTGTTGTTGGCTTTTTCGTATCTTCAAATTAACCAGAGAGGAATTTTGCATTGAATATATAGCAGGTGGCAGTGGTTGGGCATGTGCTGCATGCATGAATTTCTTGGTATTTTGGGAGATTTCGTCTGCAGTAAGTACCATATTGAGTATTTTTTTCTACAGGAATACTGATTTGGTATCTCAAAAAATGGAAACACCGTTACATAGGTTGCAACCGATTTGCATGTCAGTAAAAGATATACTGATTGATACAATACATGTTCAGAAAATCCAAAGTTCCTTGACATAACTACACCCCAGCGGCTTCCTGCAGTGGTCACTAATGTAATATGAAATCCTTCCTTCCATTTCTTGTTTATCCATTTGAAGGGAAACGATTCACTAACTTTGTAAGACTGTTGGGTGTAAGTAGTTCCTGGAAAGAGTAAATCACCGGTTCAGACTAACCTCATTCATGTCATAAATAGATAAGCAAAAAAAACTCTATGGTCATGAAACATGCAACTCAATATGTACACATCATAACATAACAACTCTCTTCAAAAAAAGGCGCACAGATAAAGTGAATGGTAACAAAAACATTCAAATTCTTAAATGGAGATGGTCATATCTAAAGAATTAACAATGGTAGTAACATTAGACCTTCCACAAAACAACAACTGAGAGCTGCGACAAACATTTTGACACGACCACCAAGGAACTTCCATTTGTTGTGCCCGCTATTGCACTAATATAGTAATTATTTTCCCATTGCTCCATAACCCATTCCTAAACATTAACAGAATAGGCAATTCAGGAGTGGTCCAGAGAGAAGCGGGAGAAGGAGGCATCTATACCGAAGAGTCAAGACTATACCTTATGAAGCAATATTTGTGAGAGTTCATAAACTTAGTATGTGAACCCATTTCTGGCGTCCATAATAAGGCCCCAAAGATTTGCTGAAGATGTCACTGAGCTAATAAACAATCCATCTTCATTTCCTTTCTCTATGTGTTGATGAAGTTTGGCATCAGCTACATTGTAATGGTATCTGTTGAGAAAAAATAGATAACAAGGACATTATTAAAAAGGACCATTCTGAAGCTCAAGACAGACAGTTATCCAGTCATATATTCTTTTGAATTACGACTAAGAAACGGCTAATAACAATGCTAGATTGTTGTCTCCAATCCAAAATGCCAAGCAGTAACAATATTAATTAAATGTGATCCCCTTGTGCAGCAGTAAATGGCATATACAAAATCCTGACATGGACAACAAAATATTCTCTTGATATTCAGTTGAATTAGCTAAAAACACACGTAGGAATTGAGCAAAACTATGTACTGAACAGCTACTTTGAACTTTTTGTAGATAAAATTAACACCATTCATTAAAACATGCATAACGCTGAGCCGATCATGACAGTGAGTATTAAAATATGTACATAGCATTTGCTACCTCTGTTTTATAGGTCTCCTAGCACTATAAACTGATATCCACCGATTTTTTGGGCTTCCAAGTCAAACTTTCTTCTTTGGTTGTTCATCTTCTTCGAGATTTATGAGGAATGGAGACACCAAGGCAACTATAGCCAGCACATGTACCGTTGTGTAGGATGTTCATGCCCTTGATGATGAGCGGGATGTCTGGCTCGAGGCGTTGGAGGAGATCGAAGCTGTGGTTGACACTCGACACAAAACGGGAGAGTCGGAAGCTTCGATGCGGCGGCCAACACAAACTAGTGGTTAGCCTTGATCGCGCCCGTGACGACCGGAGAAGGCTGCCCGAGGCGTAGGGATGGCCGAGCAAGGGAAGCCACAGAGGGTGTGGGCCGGGCGCGGGCTCTAGGTGCGGTAGCGATGGGGGAGGCGAGGAACGGATAGCTTGGCTGACCCCAACACCGGCACTGAAGAGCGTGACGTGCACCGCGTCGAAAGTTCTGGGCGCTTCCCCACGGAGCGCTCACTGGCGAGGAGGCGGATGGTCCGGTAAGGTTAGTTGCGAGAGGGGATAGTCATGCAGAAGAGGGAGGGGGCCAGGCGGTGACGGATCTAGAGTGGGGGTGGTGCCGGCGGTGGATCTAGGTGGAGACGGTGCTGATGAGGCGGCGGATCTAAGGTCAAAGGTGGCGCTGGTGGCAGATTTGTGCGGGGGCGGCGCTGGTGCCGGTGCCGGCTAGGGAAAACCATGGGAGGCTAGGGTTAGACACGGAGGATGGGGATGGGGAGTCGGGGCAGAATGGGAGAGCGAGCACTGGGCTCTCGACCTTGGCTGTCCATTTTGCGAAAAAACCCTGGTTTTTGTAGTTTTAGAGCGCAGTCCCAATTTCTGAATTTTCTCTCTTTCGCATATAAAATCTCAAGAAACAGGGGCTCTCACCAACTCAGTGGAGATAGGACGCTAGGCCTTCACTCAAATAGGAACTAACAGAAAGGTTTTTTGGAAAAAAGCTGGCTCGACCCTAGTTGACGTGGCGGCACGCAGAGGGCTCCACGACAGCCAAAACGCTGGGAGAATTAGCAAATTACCGAAGAACAGAGGGACTTTTTCGCAAAAGAGTGACGTGGAGCTCTCTGGTGGCAGCAAAGTCGAACTGCTTTTAATGATTCTAATGTACGAGTTTATTTAATTTTCTTAAGAAAATCAAGTTACAAAATGTTCATCAAATAATAACGTCTTACGACAAAGAAAAATATACCTCATAGGCCATTTTATTTCACTGAAGATAACATAATAAAAATACTCTAAAAGATGAACATCTTGCTCCTAGAATCACTCCTTGACTAGGAAAACTTACTCCAAACATTTGTCTTCAACAAACTCAGCATCTAAAAAGGTTTATTCAACAAGGATGAGTACAAAACATAATCAATAAGACATCAAATGCAACATAATGCAAAGATAATATCAAAGGATAGGGATATGACTTATTTTGCATAAAATTATATTTTTGTAGTTAAGCAATTATGGTGATCAAGTTTAATTAATAGAGAGTAAATGACATGAAACCATCCACTAACTCGAGTAGTACATTTGTACTCACTCGCACAACAATCCTTATAAAACTAGTAACCATTCACATTCAAATTATTTGGCTAATTGCAGAGAACATCACTTGATTTGCCCAAAACCGTAGGCACTGCTTTTCGAAAAGATTATACTCTGATCAGAGGTGTATAAATTTACCTGTAAGGCAAGAAATCAGCTTGCAATCACCAAAATCCTGCCAAAACCCTTGATATAAATCGTCTCAGCAAGAGGACAACCACACTAGGTTTCACTGACATCCAAAACAATGGAAACATAAGCCCCTTTTGTGCCATAGTGTCTAGTCAATAAAAAGGAAACAAGGCATCCTTTCTTCTTGACTCTAACGATCCTTCGCGCGATGCATCTTGTTGAACCGACCTATACGTCGTGTTAGGCTTTACCCACTATATTTGTGGCTTGTACGGAAATGCTTTGCAACAGATCCCGCAAACCGGTTCTTATAGTGCCCTAGGTGCGACCAACCTAATCTAGTCTACGACTCTTTTTAGCATAACTAAGAAAGTGTGCCAATATTAGGGAACTAACTAATATTATATTGTATTTTAGGCGACAAGGGAAAAATGGATCAAAAGCATGGCTTGGGTTTGCATAACAAGGTCAAGGGATCTAAATAAATATAACTATAGGTTTTAATTGGACTAATGCAATTAAATCCTATGAGTTATAGCGATAAATAATTTGAAAACATGACCTCAACATGTTCAAGGAAGGGGATGTGACTTGCATTGCTCAACAAAGGGTGAAGACGACTCTTCGACAAAAGACTCAGGCTCCTTAACAACTTCAAACTCTAAAAGCACACAAAATGAGAAATGCACAATTAAAAGGAGAAAATAAATAGTAAAAGTTATGAAATTAAATTAGTTTAGGTTGTAGAGAAAATTATGATGATCAAAATGGAATTTAAATGGATGAATTTGGAGTTAGGATATGAAAGATATGAATTTTTGAAGTTTGAAACAATTTTGGAATTATTTTTGAACTACAAATTGAATTTAGTCCACGGTAGACTAAGTCCACGGTGAACTGTGCACGTGCGCTGTGAGCCGGGAACGCATGGCCACAGGATCACGATCGAATGGCCCGGAGCAAGGCGGGGAGTTTATATGAAAATCAACGGCCGTGATCAAAACGCAGTGAACGGTTACGATCCAACAATCGAGATCTAAGCGAGGACTTAAGTTGTGATTGATAAACCAAGGGTTGGTTTCTGAGTCTGTGATGAGTGATTGACATATTTTATCCTCTGATTTGAAGGGGTTCGAAGGTTGTTTCACTGAAGGGTTCGGTGGGCTCTGTTTGCTGCAGCTGTTGCAACGGAGTGTGCCTGTCGGAGGGGTCCAACAGTACACGATGACTAGGTCGTACCAAAGGTCTCGGTATTTTGGGTGGTACACCAGAGTGTGTGCCGAAGGTTGTGTTGGCGTAAAAGTTACACCAACAGGTTCTCAGTAATCAAGAACGAACAAACAAGAGGTTTGCGCTTTAGGACTAACTCAAGCCTCCACGAAGGATAATAGCTCAAGTGGTCCGAATGTGTGTGTTTGAACAACTAGTTCTGGATCCCTTTTACAAGGTACAATGGGGGGTATTTATAGGGAAAAAGGCATAAGGAAAAGACCTATTTACCCCTACATTACAACTGACATAATAGAAACTATCTGGTATTATAAACAAGGTTATACACGGTAAAGTGCTGCAGGGTAGATGGATAAGCTGAACATCCAATCAATCATGTCTTCCTGCTTTGAGGCCTCCTGCTTCCCTTCGGAGGGTTCTCTATGACTTCGCGCCGTGGCAGCCTTCGGCCGTGTCGACGTATGCTCCGAACAGCAGCCCGCCACCTTCGGGATCTTCACTGAGCCCATGGAGGGTTAGTCTTTAAGTCTTGGAAATAGAGTAATTTCCCCCAATAGTAGCCCCTCAAATACGCCTTTCTGTAGATAACCTGTTTTTAGAAAGAAGGCAGTATACGAAAGGAATATTTCTAGTTTTGAGACTTAAAGGGGTTTTGAAGATGTTGTGACTTAGCCCAAGATTTTGGGTCCAATATTTTTAGAACCTTCGTCCTCGAGTTCTGGAACAGTGATAGAACTCCCTGGGAATGGAACAGTTTCGGAGTGTGAGCGTCGCGAAGACGGTTACGGAGTACCCTTGTCGGGGAGACGGTTACGGAGGGCAAACGTCGTGGGGTACCATCAAAGCGACCGTTACGGCGTAAATAGCCGTTACCCTCTGTAAAAAAGGTAACGGTCGATTTCTTCAGCGGTTCATACACCGTTCCAGTGACTGGACCCACTTGTCGGTGACGGGGGCAGGACCTGCAAAGTGAAACTACCCGAAGAGTAGTACTGGTCGTATGGTTATAAAAAGGGGAAAACGGAGATTAACCGAGAGCTTTTACCGCATTCACCACCTGCAATTCCCCTTTCCTCCAATCTTCCAACTCCCTAATCATTTGAGAACGATGGCGAGAACTAGCCACACCACTCCCGCAGCGACCAACACCTTGGCGCAGAGACAGGCGTGGGCTGCTTCGGCAGCGGCGGTAATGGCGGGAGGTCCGAGCGGTGCTTGGCCCAGGAACCCTCGGGCACTCCGCCCACCTTCCAAGAAGAAGATTGCGCAAAGCTTCATCATCGGCCAGTCTTTGAGTACTGCTGAGTCAATAGAAGAGGCAGTGGAAGGAAAGTTGGGGACGGGAATGAGGACCCGAGTTCCAGGGACAGAATCAACCCCGCGACCACGAAGCGGAGAGGTGGTGGTCTTCGAAGCCTTTTTCGAGGCGGGCTTGGGACTACCGGCTGTGGACTTCTTGGCAGAGGTGCTGGACTTGTTCCACATAACCCTGCCTCAACTATCCCCCAACGCGATCATCCGCCTGGCTGTCTTCGAGTGGGCGCTTCGGGCGGAGGGATGCGAAGGCCGCTCCGAAGTCTTCGCGGCGACCCACGAGGCCATCTGCCAACCGAAGCCTCAAGACGGGCCAGGGGATTCCAAGGTGACGATAGCCTTCGGCAGCGTCAACTTCCAGCTGCGGAGGGAGCATGCTCTTCATTTCCCTGCCAAAGCCATAAACGACCGATGGTACACAAACTGGATACTTCGGTGGTTCTACGCCAAAGTCGGAGAGGACTCTCCTCTCTCGGGCCCTCTGCAAGAGATCTGGTTCCGGAAGGAGGCCGACATCTCCCCGAACCCTAGCTTGCTTACGACGAGGCTAGGGTTGCTCGCTTCAGTGGCCCGCCGCATGAGCATGCGCGATCTGGCCGAGGAGTTCGTCGGTCTTCGGATTCCTCCCCTCGGAGCCAACTGGCCGATCGTAATCCCACAAGCCTCGGAGGGGGACCTCTGAAACTTAGGTACACCTTTTTCCTGCTCTTCGGGTACCGAAGCTTTGGTGGCGCCGGAAGTCCCTGCTTCTTCGGAGACGGCTATCCGAGCGGACCCTTCTGCTCCTCTGGGGGCTCCGAGCCTGGTGGCAGAGAACGTGTCCTTCGGGGCGGACGACGTGCTTCCCGGGACGGAGTTGGCTCCGGTCGCGGCCACCTCGACCACTGAAGTTGCCTCCGACAACGTGGTTCCGGCCAGAGAGGTGGCGGCCAGGGGTCTGAGTGCTCTTGCTTCTCCCCCCTTCGTGCCGGGGAGGGGTAAGAGCATTTCTAGCCTCGGCCTTCATCCTGGCCAAACCGCACCCTCCGTCGGTAATTCGGAGGACGAGGCCGCAGCGGACGACACCCGAGCTTTGTCTTGGCTTCCTCTACTGGCTCCTTTCTTGGAGCATCGGAGCGGCCTTCGGAGACTCCTGGAGCCCCTGGCTGAGAGGAGCCAAGATATTGCTAACTCGGAGTTGATCTCCGCCTTGAGCGAGACTAGGGCTTCGACCCTCAACACGGCCCTCGAAAGGGCTGCCCTTCAGGTATGAAAAAGACACCACAGTTGTTATATTTTAATGGTCCTAACTTCTTTAGTGCTTACCTAGTTTTCCTTGCAGCAATTTGCCCTGGCTAGAGCGGCAGCGACTTCCAACGAAGTCGAAATTAATCGACTCAACCGGAAGGTCACTACCCTCCAGACGGCCCTCAATGACTCCACCGAGAGGTCCCTCAGACTGGAGGAAGAAGTTTTGGAGGAACGGAAGGTTAGGGCAGCATCTGACGAAGCCCTTGAAGCCCTCCGTTCGTCGGCCCAGGAAGCCAAAGCTGAACGCGTTGTCCTCCGCGCGGAGGTCGAAAAGCTTCGTCAGGACGCAGCTACCTCGAACGCACAGTTGGTGGAGCTTCGAGGGGCTCTTAGCCAAGCAATGGCTCACAAGAGTTCTTTGATGCTCCGGGTGGCCGCCGTGGACGCGACTGTTGCGAACCTGGAAGCGGCAGAGAGGAAAAATTCCAGTACTGCTGATCGTACCTTGGAAGCTCTTCAGGGTACGTTGGAGTACTTCGGCACTATGTGCCCTTCGTCCTCTGCCGCAGCCTATGAGCCACTCGACCGAAAGCTGACGAGGATCCAAGTTGCTTCGTCGCTGATGATGAACTCCGGCATTCGGTACGGGGAGATCTCCGGACAGTGTGCTGGCATCGGGGTTCTTCGTCACCTTGAATCTCTTCGGATTCCTCTTGGCTTGGTTGGAAGCTCGTCCCTTGGAGGCTTCGCGGATGATGACTTGCTGCGGCCATCTTCGGAGGTGGCTTCGGCTTGGGAAGCCTTCCGATCAGCCTGGAAGACGGACCACAAGGTCGCTGCTAAGGCCTGGATCGACGAGGCCCGCCGGCAGAAGCAAGCTCAAACGAAGCCACCACTCCCAGCTTCGCCAGCCCCTCCGGTTCCAGCTCCGCCAGCCGACCCGCAGGTCTAGCCGCTTAGGACTGCTGTGTACCTGTGGCCTTGTAAACCTTGTTTTATTAATGAAAAAGTTATAAACAGTACTTGTCTTGGGTGTTCTGCTCTTTTTAGGTTTTGTCATGCCCTTCGAGCCCTGACTTCGAACTTCTGGAAACTACCGCCGAGCTTCGAAAGGAGTGGGCAGTCCTTGAGAGTTTGAGACCTTACCGCCGCTCCCGCTTCTCTGTTCCTCGCGGAGACAGGGGGGAGGTTACCCTTGAAGTACGAAGGGACGTTTTATCTTATATTAAAGAGGAAGAGAAGGCGGAGGGGTCTTCATCTTCCGAACCTATTGACTGGTCCGACTCGGAGTACCAAGCTGAAAACCCTGCCGAGGCAGGCTCCGAAAAGCTCTTGACATGGGCTGAACTTCAGGAGGAGCAGAAGAAACTGCGAGCCTCGAGAAAAAAGAGAAGTGCCCGGCCTAAAAAGACGACTTCAAGCTCCGAAGAGCAAAGTAGCCGCAGGGGTAGCTCTAGGGGTCGAAAGGGTCTCCGTTTTTATTTGGGTTTAGATAACAATTTTTCTTGATGTATGAGTATAATATTTTAATGTGGGATGCTTCGACAGTATGCTGTGTGACTCCTATCCTCCTACCCCCCTTGTGGGTGGCGGAGCCTTTATCATACAAAAAAGGGTTCGCTAGGCACAATGATTGTCTGAACGCCTGCATGCTTCGAACTTGCACATCCCATCATCAAAGTTTTTATTTTTTTTTACGTATCCTAACAAGCCGGAACCTGGAATCTGTAGTGTGGCCACCTTCGGCTCTTTTACAGACACTTCGCACCCGGAGGCTTGAAATTCTGTTTTATTTAAAGTCCTTAGACTCTTCTACGGATCCTAACAAGCCGGAGCCTGGAATCCGTAGGTTGGCCACCTTCGGCTCTTTTACAGACACTTCGCACCCGGAGGCTTGAAATTCTGTTTTATTTAAAGTCCTTAGACTCTTCTACGGATCCTAACAAGCCGGAGCCTGGAATCCGTAGGTTGGCCACCTTCGGCTCTTTTACAGACACTTCGCACCCGGAGGCTTGAAATTCTGTTTTATTTAAAGTCCTTAGACTCTTCTACGGATCCTAACAAGCCGGAGCCTGGAATCCGTAGGTTGGCCACCTTCGGCTCTTTTACAGACACTTCGCACCCGGAGGCTTGAAATTCTGTTTTATTTAAAGTCCTTAGACTTTTCTACGGATCCTAACAAGCCGGAGCCTGGAATCCGTAGGTTGGCGGAGCCACTGAACCAATGGTTCGCAGTCAGCCCCTTGGGTCTTTGCGAAAAATGCTTGGCTCTACTAGCATCACCGACCTCCTAATGCGTCCATCAGGAGGATGGGATGTTCGAAGGGCAAAACAAATTTCAACCCTTATCTTTATTTATAGACAAAAGAAGTGTTACAAGTGATTACAAGGAAGCCTTAAGCGTAATATCTCTTAAGGTGCTCTGCATGCCACGCATGTTTCAACTCTTCTCCTTCTAAATTAGCTAATTTAAACGATCCGGGGCGTCCTGAGCGTAAGATAACATATGGTCCTTCCCATTTGTTTCCTAGCTTCCCCGGAGCTATTACACTTCGCAATACTAGATGACCTGGTTTTAACTCACTTAATCTGACTTTCGGGTCATACCACGTTTTTGTGTGCTCTTGGTACTTAGTCAGGTTGGCGACAGCTCGAAGCCTTGTCTCTTCTGACAAATCTATTGAAGTACTCCGATCATCTTCGTCTCCGTGTTGAATTACGCGAAGTGACTCCCCTTTGAGCTCCGTAGGGGTCATGGCTTCGTCTCCGAAGAGCAATCTGAATGGCGTGAAACCGGTTGATCTAGTTTGAGTGGTTCGGATGGACCATAAAATTTTAGGTAGCTCTTCGACCCATAGGCCCTTGGCCAATCCCACAATTCGGCGATTTAACCCGGAGAGGATATTCCCGTTGGCTCGTTCGACGGCCCCGTTGGATTGCGGGTGTCGCACTGCTGCGAAGCATAGCTTAATGCCCAGTTCTTCACAAAATGTTTGAAAGGTATCAGCTTCGAACTGGGTTCCATTATCCACCGTCAATTCTCTGGGGACTCCGAACCTGCATATAATATTTTGCCAGAAGAATCTTTGTACGTTCTTCGAGGTGATGGCTGTTAGTGGCTCCGTTTCCACCCATTTTGAGAAGTATTCGATTGCTACCACCGCAAATTTCAACCCGCCTTTTGCTGGCGGGAAAGGGCCTATGAGGTCCATGCCTCATCTAGCCATTGGCCATACCGGGGCAATAACCTGAAGTTGAGCTGGCGGGCGATGGCTCCTTCTGCCCATCCATTGGCAGCCTTGGCATGCTCGAACCAGGTCTTCAGCGTCTCTGACGATTGTTGGCCAATAAAACCCTTGCCGGAGCGTCTTGCCTGCTAGTGCTCGAGGGGCTAAATGACCTCTGCACAGCCCTTCGTGGATGCCTCGAAGTATGTCTTGACCTTCAGGCTGGGAGATGCATCGAAGCAGTGGTGAGCATACTCCGGCTTTGTACAGCACTTCCCCAATAAGTTTGTAATTTCGAGCTCTTGATTGCAATCTTCGAGCTTCTGGGCCTTCCGGAGGGTCATTGCTACTTTGCAACATAGTTATTATTGGAGCTCGACAATCCGTAGCTGGAATGCACATTACTTCTGATGAGGGTATTTGGTCAGCTGCTGGCTGCTCTAATTCTTCATAGAAAGCGCCCTCCGGGAGGTCTACTGCTCCTTCTGCAGCTTTTGCAAGAATATCTGCAAGTTGATTATCTGCCCGAGGTATGCTTTGAACTGTAAACCCTTTGAATGCTGCTTCGGCCTTGCGGATTTCTTGAAGGTATTGTGCGAGATGTGGGTTTTTTGCTTGGAAGCTTTTGTCAATATGCCCCGCGACGACTTGGGAATCTGTTTTGATCACTATTCTTGTAGCTCCGAGTGCTTTAGCCTTCCGGAGGCCTAGCAAGATTCCTTCATACTCGGCAACGTTATTAGTGGTTCGGAAGTTGAGTCTTGCGGAATACATTGCCTTTTGCCCTGATGGTGACAGGATGACTGCCCCTGCCCCGGCACCTGATGCTTGATAGGCTCCGTCGGAGAATATTGTCCAGAAACCGTCGGAGGGATCTTCCGGGGTCCATACTGCAGATGGAGTCCACTCTGCTACGAAATCTGCTATAATTTGAGATTTAACAGCCGTCCTCGCTGTGAAGGAGATTTCGAAGGGTGCCAGCTCGACTGCTCATTTTCCAACTCTGCCTGTGGAATCTTTGTTTCGGAGCATATCTCCAAGAGGATACGATGTAGGGACGATGAGGTTATGCGCCAAGAAATAATGTCTTAGCTTCCGCGAGGCCATTACTAGGGCATAAGCAAATTTTTCGAGCTCGGAGTATCTGATCTTGGCTCCGGATAATGCCTCCGACACAAAATAAATTGGGTTTTGTAGCAGCTTCTCTTTAAGCTCGACTTCTCGGACCAGCACTGCGCTTACTGCTGAACCTGTTGCTGCAAGGTATAAAAGCAATGTTTCCCCTGGAAGGGGAACAGTTAAGGTTGATAATGTTCCGAGATATGTTTTTATCTCTTCGAAGCTCTTCTGGCACTCCGGTGTCCAGCTGAAGCTTTCGGAGCCCTTGAGTGCCTTAAAAATTGGGAGGCTTCTCTCTGCCGATCTGGACAGGAACCTGCTGAGTGCTGCTAGCCTTCCTGCTAGTTTCTGTACTTGCTTCAAATTCTCGGGTGGAGCCATTCTTTGCAGCGCACTTATTTGTGTTGGGCTTGCTTCGATCCCCCTGCTCGAAACTAAGTACCCTAGCAGTTTCCCTGCTTGTGCCCCGAATATACATTTTTCGGGGTTGAGGCGTACTCCACATGCTCGGAGGCTCTCGAAAGTTTCAGCTAGATCTAGGCTATGCTGGTGCTTTTGTACACTTTTTATTACAATATCGTCCATGTAGGCCTCGACATTGCGGCCTATCTGATGACCTAAAGCCTTAGCTATTAAGCGAGAAAATGTGGCTCCGGCATTCCGCAAACCAAAAGGCATTCTTACATAGCAGAATACTCCAGAAGGAGTTATAAAACTTGTTTTTGCTTCGTCTTCGCGCTTCAGCCACACTTGATGGTACCCGGAATAGGCGTCGAGGAAGCTTAATAATTCGGAGCCGGCTGTGGAATCTATTAATTGATCTATTCGGGGCATTGGGTAGGGGTCTCGCGGGCATGCTTTATTTAATGAGGTGAAGTCGATACACATGCGCCATTTGCTCGAGTCCTTTTTTCTTATAAAAACAGGGTTGGCCAACCACTCAGTATGGGCCACCTCCCTGATAATGCCAGCTTTTAACAATTTTTCTACTTCGGCCTTGGCTAAGCTTGCTCTTTCTGCTGATAGCTTTCGGAGCCCCTGGCGCACCGGCTTGGCCTTCGGGTTGACGAGCAGACTATGCTCGATGATGCTTCGGTCGACCCCAGTGATGTCTTCGTCGGTCCAAGCAAATATGTCTAGATTTTTCTTGACGACTTCTTCTAACGAGGTGGTTATTTCTGGAGATAGCCCCTTGCCAAATTTCACTGGGTACTCCTTGCCGTCTTCTGAGATTATTCTTGTCTCGACATCACCCTCCGGGCTTGGCTTAAGCGAAGATCCCTTCGGAGGGCTCAATGCCTCCGGTACTTCCTCGGCACTTTTCGCCACATTATGCACTTGTCAGGGGTCCAATGGCTGCCCATGGCCATACTCTGTCCTTCTGGCTACAGCTTGGTCTCCTGAAATAGTGAGCACCCCACCTTGCGTGGGCATTTTGAGACAAAGGTAATTGTGATGTGCTATAGCCCCGAATTGGTTCAACATCCCTCGACCGAAGATAGCATTGTAAGCGTAAGGGGCATCCACCACATCGAAGATCACTTCTTCTACTCGGGCCAGCGGCCCCTCTCCGAAGGCAACCTCGAGGCCTATTTGGCCGAGGGCATCGAGAGGCGGTCCTGAGAACCCTTGAAGCGGCCGGGCTGCTGGGAGTAGATGATTCCGAGGTATGCACATCTGGTCAAAGGCTTGGACGAAGAGTATGTCTGCGGAGCTTCCGCCGTCCACTAGGATCCTCCGCACATCTGCCCCTGCTATATCGGCAAAGATGACTAATGGGTCAGCATGGGGAAACTTCACCCCTACCGCATCGCTGGCTGTGAACGAGATGGGAACACGGGACCATTCTGGCATCCCTTCAGCGGAACTTGAAGTCCCAATGTGCCCGACCTCGCGGACGTACTCGCGGCGCTGTCTCTTGGACATGCTGCCGAGGGTCCCCCCTCCGGAGATGGGCAGGACCACTCTCTTGCCGCGGTCTTGCGGGTCTTCTTGCTTTGGTGGTGGCATAATACTGGCCACCGGTAGCCGTATGGGGGCTTCGAGGGCACCAGCTCGGGCCACAGCTTGAACAGGCTCCGAGCGTGCCGTCGGTGGAGCTCGTTCCGAAGTACCCCGCCTGGTATTTCGCTCAAGGTATTCACCCCGAAGGGTTAACACCGTCTTGCAGTCCTTCGTGTCATGGCTTCTATTGTCGCCATGCACGCAGCAAAAATGACTCTGGCGCCTACCAGGCATCCTTTCTTGAGGCCCTGGTGGCCCAGCCTTGAAACTTTTTACCTGCTGGAAATTGGCAGGTGCCTTCGGGGCTGAAGGTGTAATGTTTAGCACTTCCGAGCGGAAATGCTTCTTCCCCCGCTTGTACTCGCTGGAGCGGTTGTCTTGTGGAGGTTGCGGCGCAGCGGCGGCTTCGGGTTCCCTTTTGACTTCCCGGAGGGTGGGCAACGTTGCCTCAACTCGCCGAAGACATCCTTCCTCTGCCTTGGCATATTGTTCGAAGTATGCCATGAGTTGTGCCACAGACGTTACCGGCTTCCGATGGAGTTTGCTGAGGAGGTCGGGGTTCAGCACCCCTTCGCGGGCAGCATCAACTACCGAGGAGGTAGAGAGGCCCTTGATTTGTGACTTGGTGTGGGCGAAGCGTGTGAAGTACTCCTGGAGGGTTTCTCCCGCCCGCTGCTTCACCTGAAACAAACTTCCTGTGGACATTGGGGCCACGAAGGTACCTTGGAAGTTGCTCACGAATTTCTTTTTGAGCTGCTCCCATGAACTGATCGATCCTGGCTTTAGGGACCAGAACCAGCGGAGCGCCACTCCTTCGAGAGCGAGGGGGAAGCATTTTTCCATGGTGCTTCGCACCCCTCCGCTTGCTTCTATAGCCAGGGCGTAAGAGCGTGCGAATTCTCCGGGGTCCGACCCCCAGAGTATTTGTGCAGCTTCGAGGCCTTGAACTTGGGGTCGAAAGGCACTCTCTGTAGATCAGGGTGCAACGGAGACTCATTATCGAAGGAGGCATTCTCGGCCTCCTCTGGGACTTGTATAACTTCTGGGGGATTGCGGGCTCCATCGTCTTGTGGCCCCCTTGGAGTTTCGGTGGAAGCTTGAGTGCGGAGGCGATCGGCGGCCTCTTGCCTCCATCTGGATACCTCCTCCTGAAGCCTGGCTAGCTGCGTAGCCTCGGTTTCGGGAGGGCCTTCATATTCGTCGGAGGGCACTTCTGGATCTCGGCTTGCTGCGTAGTCGGTCTGAAGCATTGTAGGAGGAGGAAGAGGGCCCCGGGGCGCTCGACGCCTAGTGGTCTCTGCAGGAATCGTCGGATTAGCTGAGGGCCCGGCTCCGTTGGTCCGAGGGGACCTTCGAAGGGGACCCGAAGCTTGACCACGCTTCGGAGGCATGGCTAGCTGTTGAGATGTCTTGGAGATGGAGGACTTCGAACGACTCGAGGGGTCGAGAGAAGGCCTTCGAGCTGCACTAAGAAGCCCTCAACTGAAGGGTGCGCGGAGTCTCGGGACTCCGAGGCTCCCTCCGTAAGTACTCTTCGGAGTGCAGTCAGCGGTAGAGAACAAGCTTTTAGAACTTGGATCCCCACGGACGGCGCCAACTGTTGGCGTAAAAGTTACACCAACAGGTTCTCGGTAATCAAGAACGAACAAATAAGAGGTTTGCGCTTTAGGACTAACTCAAGCCTCCACGAAGGATAATAGCTCAAGTGGTCCGAATGTGTGTGTTTGAACAACTAGTTCTGGATCCCTTTTACAAGGTACAATGGGGGTATTTATAGGGAAAAGGCATAAGGAAAAGACCTATTTACCCCTACATTACAACTGACATAATAGAAACTATCTGGTATTATAAACAAGGTTATACACGGTAAAGTGCTGCAGGGTAGATGGATAAGCTGAACATCCAATCAATCATGTCTTCCTGCTTCGAGGCCTCCTGCTTCCCTTCGGAGGGTTCTCTATGACTTCGCGCCGTGGCAGCCTTCGGCCGTGTCGACGTATGCTCCGAACAGCAGCCCGCCACCTTCGGGATCTTCACTGAGCCCATGGAGGGTTAGTCTTTAAGTCTTGGAAATAGAGTAATTTCCCCCAACAGGTTGTTTACCCAGAGAGGTCTCCGGGGTACTGGATACACTTGTCTGTTTGTCTGTGGTGTGCAGGTCACTTCGGAGGCGACGGACGGTTCGCAGCAAGTGAACCTGGGTCAAGCGGAAGGCTTGATCCCAGGCGAGCGGGGAGCTCGGTCACAAAGGCTGCGAAGGGGTCAAGGTCGGACCTCGGGTCGAGGTGCGCCAGACGAAGGCAGAGAGTGCGGAGCATGGCTCTAGGTGAAGGTACCCCGAGACGAAGTCCTCGGAGGCGAGGCACTTCGAAGGGTACTCCGAATGGAGTGACTTCGGAGTATGGTGGACAAAGTCCTCAGCAATGAGGCAAGGCGTTTGAAGTGTGCTCTGGAGGGAGGCACTCGAAGATATACCCGACGAAGGTCTCAGAAGTCGAGGTGCATCGAAGGCATGGTCCGGGTAAGGTTCATCGAGGAGTGTGCTCGGGGAGCGACACTGCGACGAAGTGCTCATGGAATGCTTCATGCGGAGGCCTTGGACGAGGGAGGGACTTCGAATGGTGGTACTCTGAAGGTGGGGCTTCGGAGGGAGGCTGACTTGAGGTACTTCGGCCATGCATGGCTTCGGTACACGGGCTGACGGAGTTCGAGCTGGGAGTAGCTGCGAAGCCTTGGTGGTCCACTCCGGAGGTGATGGCACGAAGACTCAAGGGCTTTGACGGCTTCGGATCAAAACTGTCACTGTATCGAAGGCTGACTTCGGTGAATCGAAGGCTGACTTCGGTGAAGCGAAGGCCGTCAGGCTCAAGGCTTCTCACCGAAGCTACTGCACCCCTCACGTGCGAAGGGGGGCTTCAGAAGAATCCAAGACTACAAAGGATGACTGTGTCTGCTCTGCAAAAGCTGATGATGTCTCCTCTGCGAAGCTGACAAAAGAAGCCTCCAAATAAAGTAGAATACCAACTGTACCCCCATGTTCTGATGAGACAAAAACAGTGTAAACCCTAGGGGTAAAGTAGTCTATTCACAGGGTTGAAAAGTGCCTATAAATAGTGGAGGCTAGCTAGGTCACATCAACACTTTGAGCAACCATTATAGAACTCCTGTGCTATCCACCACACTCTCTGTATTCATCCTGTGAGCTCATTTTGTGTTCCATGTTCAAGCAATGAAACTTTGATTCTGTTTTCATTTATTGTTTGAACTTGTATGCCTACTTTGCACTGCATGTTTTGATTTCTCTGTGCACCATCTTCTTCTGGGTTGAGTTTGTGCACTGAATCTCTTCTGGAGAAGTGTGTGAGAGGTCTGTTCGTGTGAAGTGTGTGTTTTTCAGTGTCTGTTTGCTCTGTGTAAACTAGAGGCTAGATCTCTCTGATTACTAGCGAAGCACTGTCCTTGGGTTGAATCGAAGCCCATTTTATTCCCTGGTCGAATTCCTCGGCGAAGTGTGTTCTGTGTGCTTTTAGACCTTCGAAGTACGAGGCCTAGTACCAGTTGCTAGTGCTGAGTATTTGGTCAAAGTCCTCAGAGGGAAGTCTACTTCTGCGAAGGGTGAAGTGTGAAGTCTGCTCGAAGGCACCCTGTGTGCGGAGCCTGCACTAACTTAGCAGAGTTGAGTTTTTGATGTTGTGGGTGAAGCGAAGTCTTCTTGACTTCGAACTTTTGCTCCTTGTGAAGTCTGGTTTCAGAGCTGTAAAATACCTCCGAACCAGAACTTCAAAGGGTGTGTTCGAAGCCTGTTCCACAGAAGACAAAATTAAAACAGAAGGCTATTTTTAGTCTGAAATTTTAAAAGCTCCCATTCACCCCCCCTCTTGTCGCCGTTTTCGGTCCAACAGTGATGGACGGCTAAGACTAGTTGATACTGATCAATGGGAATTGGATGAACTAGAACAATCCACATGACGATTTAATCTGGACTGCACGCATGTGATCGGATGGTGAAGAGTAAAACCAAGACGCGTGCTCGATTGTCATCTTCTCCAGCGAAGGTAGAGCGTGGCGGCGGCGAGGGGTCAGACGACGAGTTGAAAGCAGGAATGGAATCAAAATAGCACGGGGATCACGATCATACCGGAATTGGAGCTCAGTGGTGACTAGTGGCGATCGACGGCGAGCGGTGGTAGAATAGATGGCTCAAGCTAGCGACTCCCACAAAATTCGGCAACTGGGAGGCCGAACGGAGTTGACGCCGAGGATGGGGAGGAGATGGCGGGCCTAACAGTGCCAGTGGCAAGCGAAGGCGAGGTATGTAGCAGCGACAGACGGTGTCCAGAGCAGACATAGGGGCAACGACGAAGATTGGAGCTCGTCGACGCTATGATCTGCAATCGGCTGGGCGGGGAAGTGAAACAGAATCACGAGACGGGTGGCCGGGGCTTGTGGATTTAGGCACCAGAAATTAGGGTTTGCGATGGCGATGGGGAATTTCGGTGAGAGTCCGCGGTGGGGACGATTCAGACAGACGGAGGCCACGGGTTAGCGGGCGGGGACGGAGCACGAGAGCGGGACGACACCAACATGTGGGGCCCGCGAAATAGAGAGAGGACGGTTCGCGAGGGCGAGGGATGGCGTTGATAGGCAGGGCCCGGCGGCTAGAGAAAGAGGTGCGAGAGTGGACTGAGCTGGGCTGTAGAGAGAGAATGGAGGTAGGCGACACAACAGGAATTAAAATTCATTTTTCAATTAAAATAATTGTTGAAATTTATTTGTAATTACTATGCTAGTTGCAAAAGTACTAAAAATTCAGAAATATTTCCTAAAATATTATTTTGACTTGAAGAATTTAACAAAAATTTCCAACTCAAAATTTGAATTATTTTTTAAGATTCTCAATTCTTTTCATTCTTTTCACACTTTAATTAATTCTTTCTCAAATTTTTATTTTCTCAAAACAATTTATTTGGCAAAAATCTAGGGTGTTACAAATGAATAGCTCAAGTGTGCCTTGTTGGAGATAACACTAACAAGTCACATTGGTAGCCGAACAGGTTCTTTTTTAGCCTAGTTGAGAAGGCCCAATAAAAAAGAAACTAAATCTGGTCGTCCCACATAAGTCGTCCGATTAATCATGTTTAATCAATGACCGTATTAATTGCCTCAGAGCTCTTAGTCGAGTGCAGAGGACCAATTAGGATGATTAATCATGATTAATCAGATGACTTGTAAACACTGAGCCTCCTTGTCTATTTGTGGTTGTTCCTTTACATTAACATTCATCCATGTACAATATCAGCTTTCCTGTCTTTATTATCTGTTATATAGTGTTTCATTTAGTTCTTGTAAGATTTATACCCTTTATAATCTGATGTTTCATTTGAGTCTCTTCTACCTGTATTAGAATTCCATCTAAAATTTAGAAACAAAGATCATCTGGACATGTCAAATTGTCTAAGTCTTGCCTTTTCTGGGATGAAACGGTTCCATCCTAATTGTTTGGATGGAAAGGTCTCATTCCTTTTTAGGATTCTTTGGTGTGAGGATGGGTATGTCCTTTTTTAGGATTGAATGGTTCGCTTCCCATCCCAATGCCCTTCTTTACCAAAGCCTCCTCTGCTCCTCTTCTTCTTGCCTGCCTCCATCGCCCCGCCCATCTGTTGTCCTGCCACCGCGTTGTTGATGCTCCGCCTATCGTATGGAACTGTCGACGAGATCACGTGTTAGAGACCTAATTCACCCTCAAACTCAAGAACACAACAAAAACAAAATGAAAGATAAACTCTCAAGTTTGGAAGCCCTCAAACTGAGTCAGCCTGTTCATTCCTTTCTTCTTGTTCAAGTTCATACAAGTGTATTACTCCATATATATATATATATACATATATATATATAACCATGCTTACTTGACTTCCCAGTATCCTATTAATACTAAACATAACCCTCAAGTTTTCGACTAAACATCTACTAATATCCTACTAACCCCTCTTAGGTGGTCCCTGACATTTCTTCCCCTTAAAAACTGGCTTGCCCCTGAGGCAGGTTTCAAGGAATACCAATACTCTGATAGTTGCTACTAATTACCTTCTAATTACCAAATAAGTACTAACTAATTACCAACTAATTACCAATACTCCAATTCTCACAACACGTAGTAAATTCCTTTTTTTCTTTGGAATCTCGTGAACCGTGCAGTAGTAAATTTCTTCTTTTCTCCTTGGAATCACGTGAGCAGTGTAGTAGCAAATTGACTGTGTCCTCTTTGGCGTGCACTCAGCAACATAGGATAATAGGGTTTTCCTTCCTGAACAAGCCCTTCGAGCAATCAGCCTCACATGTGTGCCTCCCTTTAGCCGAGAGCTGGTTCCGGGGTGGCCACGGTGGTGGCCGCCGACGAAGCGCCAGGTGGAGACGATGACCATTTGGAGATGGTGGTGTGCCATGTGTCGAGCGATGATGGCTTAGCGTGTGGGCGCACGAGTCCGGTGTGGTGTGAGTGAGCGGCGTGGTGCGGAGGACGGTGCAGCATGAGTGGCCGGCATGGTGCGGCACGGTGAACGACAACGACGACGAGGCGAAGGAGCGCGCGGAGGGCGACGAGGACACGCTAGGCGGCGCGGCGGAGCTACGACGGGCGTGACGTGCCCACACAAGGTGGAGTCCCCAATGGCGAGGTGCTAGATCTAGCAAGGAAGGCAGCAGTGGACTAGCTCCACATGGGCCAGCGCGGGGTGAGCGTTGACGGCGAGGATCCAGCGGTGGTGCCGTGGATCTAGTGGACGGTCGTGTTGGAGCGAGCAGGCCACAATGCATGGCTAGGCAGCCGTGGTTGGAGGTTGGCGTGCACGAGCACCGCATGGATCTGGCGCGGATGGCTAGATCTGGAGAGGATGGCGCTTGCCTCAGCTAGGGTGTGGCCTACAAGGCACGCGATGGTGTCGATCATCTCGACTACAACCACAGGGAGAAGGGACTCAATGGCGATGACGGCTTAGGGCGGATGTAGTCACTGGTGGCACGGATCTAGTTCTAGTGGCACAATTCCGATGGTGGCGTAGCGGATCTGGAGCAGCGAGGTGTGTCGGTGGTCGCAGGTGACGAAGCCGATGTAGGTGGGCTCCTTGGCGCAGGTGTTCACGCCCAGGTGACTCGATGGCACGACACAACCGGGTGGCTCGGATCCACCCACCGGGCAAGCTCGCGGTCTCAGTTGGAGCAGCATCGTGGACTTCAACAACATCGGAGTTGGTGGCAGTGGGATACGTACTGCCAATCGGTGCGGAGATGTGGTTAGTGATGACGGGGGGCACAAGAGGAGGCGCTTCCTCCACCATGGTGAGCTTCGATGGCGTCGCCGGAGGTAAACTCCTCTTATTCCCTTGAATTTCTTCCATCTTCCTTATTGTGTATGCCTTGAGAGGGCTATTCTTCCATACCACTTTCCACTGCTCCCTCTCCTCATCCATCCTCATGAGATGTTCATCCATCATCTTCAAACGCTAAATCAAGTTTCGTGTTGAATCTAGATTCCATCTCCATCTCCCACTCCATATCTATCTCCCCTTCCACCTCTATCTCCCTCTCCATAAACAACGAGGCTCTGATATCAAGTTGTCAGAGACCTAATTCACCCTCAAACTCAAGAACACGTCAACAAAAAAATGAAAGATAAACTCTCAAGTTTGGAAGCCACAAACTAAGCCGGTGTTCATTCCTGTCTTCTTGTTCAAGTTCATACAAGTGTATTAGTCCCTATCTATATAACCATGCTTACTTGACTTCCAAGTATCCTATTAATACTAAACTTAATCCTCAAGTTTCCTACTAAACATCTACTAATCTCCTGCTAATCCTGTTATGTGGTCCCTAACATCACGTGCTAGCTGTGAGCTGAGGAGGTGACCCGCTACCACTTTGTCGCCACTACCCTGCTGCTCTCTCATCGTCCCCTTCTACTCTCCACCACTCCCCCTTGCTCCCCGCCGCCATGCATGCCGTTGCGTAGCCACATGAGTGAGTAAACAGATGGACATGTCCACTCATTTTTTTAAGGACAGTCATCCCGAATCTTGGGTTCCCTTAGGTGGCATGGCTATATCCCTTGCTCTCCAACCAAACATGGAAGCGAGGTGGATGGAAGTATGGAACAGCTTCATCCCACCTTCCTTTCCAACTAAATAGATACTTACTGTATCATGATGGATAATGTAGTTGTTTTCGTCACTTTTCTCTGCTGTACATTAGACATTAGCACCTAAATGTTTTCTTGGCGATACAATTCGATTAGCTCTAGTGTGCTTTAAGGGATGACCGTACGTTACCTACATAATTGCTTTACTAACATATGACAAAACATCAAAGTCTGCACCCTGCATCTTCTACTGTAGTTTATTTGTCAGTTATGTCACACACATTTATTAAACTCTCGATGTGTTGAACTTGATGTGAACATATCGTTTGCAACCGGCTATCTACCAGTTTAGACATTTACCCATTCTGAAATTGACAATCTAGGTTCTAGAATGATTCAATGCTCAATTATTATACTACTAGTTAGATGTCCGTGCTTTGCAACGGAACTTGAAGACTTTTGGTATCAATGTATATTTCCAAGGTAATGTTTCTCCCTTTAATGATTGAGCTTTTTTCTCAAATTCAAACTTTAATTTCATGGAACTGTTTAATATAGAGAGACGTTGCTAGCAGCATATATATGTTGTACATAACCATTACACACCTTAATATAAATGTACAAGAAAGCCATATTCCTCATTAGTGTACAGATATAACATACGTAAGCAGTGTAGTAACACAAGTGGATATAGTTTATTTTTAGATGTTCTAGAGCAGCAGATTTAGACGAAGAGAACTCAATCTGCTGCTCAAGATTACTCACATCTTGTAAGGTCAACGAAGCCAAGTCATCACCCATGTACTGCCTTATAATGATCCCAAGCCTGTTATTCTCATCCTTCATTCTAGTCATCTCATGGATGTTTTTTTTTATGTCAAGGAAAAATATTATATTATGATAGTAAAAAAACTGCTGGTGATGGTTCATAAGAACTGAAGTATTGAATTGGTGTACTTGTTGGACGTCCATCTCTTCAAAATGGGTGCTGGGGGGATATTTGCAATCCTGCCAAAGGATGCCCACCCAGGTGCAGTGCCACACTCTGACAAACACATGCTTCCTCACCTAGTAAACCTGCAGCAGCAGCAGCAGCGTGAGCTTATAATGCAGAAAACAACCAACCCAGTTCAGCTCTGCTGCAACGATCGAATCAGAGGGCTTGTAGAGCTTCAGTTACCAGCGTCTTGGTGGTGGTCTCGTAGTACCACCCTTTGAGGAACCCTTCGAAGATGTCTGCCGCCGCCATGACATACACCAGCATTGCGGTCATGCCGACCAACTGCAGGGCGACAATGGGTGGTGCAGATTCAGAACATCAACCTAGAATTTCAAGAAATGTACAAGACCATCAAGCCAATGAGCTAAAACTGAACATTGCACTCAGAATGAAGCTCAAGTAACTGAGCTGTCATGTATATGCCGTCTTCTAAATCTGAATATGATTGTATATGTGTGACAGTATAAGATTTGAATCTTTGAACTTTATTTCCCAAGATTTTTGCACACCAATTTAAGGATTCTTTTAAGAATTATTGAATATCTTTACCTGGAAGTAGAACATGCAGAACACAATTCCAGCTGCACCAGCACTAACACAAATGTAACTGAATGTGTACAATTGTTTGTTCAGAGGAATTGCTGCAATAAAACAAGAGTAAAAGTCATGAACCAAGGGGAGGGAGAAATGGAATAAAAAAGAGAATTATGTGGTTATGCTCATATGTTGTACTTGTACCATGTGAAAAGTGCAGAATGAGTCCAAGAGCAAGTAAAGATATGCCCACGATAAACCACTGCTTTAGTCTGTCTATGTGTCTCTGAAGTTTCAGCAAAAAGAAACTTGTCAGAAGTTTGTTCCAACCTCTGCCTTTCACAACATTAAGAGCCAAAACATGAAACAAGATAACCTTCATATGAACAAGCACATGCCCATAGTGCACCCCGATGATCGTACTCAACACCGCGGATAGTGAGCTACAAAGATCAACGGATGAACAGTGAGAATTAGGAACTTAAAGATCACACATATTTGTATTCGATTAGTATTTGATAGATGAATAAAACCTTAGGATCCCTTCATGTTCAAACGGCACAGCACACCATACCGGGGCATTAGTTTTAGGAGGTCCTTCATGTGGAGAATCATTAGTACAAGCTTGCATTAACCATCAACCAATAAAGAATTTAATAGATCTGTGAAAATAATGGCTCAGAATAGCACGAGGTTTTGTCGGAAATCAGAACACACACCCTATGCCTCCTCCATGCTGGTTTGTGGTACATATGATTGATGCCAAGAACTTGACGGCCAATGTAACCTACAACATTTCAAGGAGGATCTAAGTTCCCCTTGTACCAAATGTGACCTAAAACATTAAGAAACATGGAATATGAGTTGATTTCAACAAAAGAATGTTTATAGTTGTTTGAATGCAAGAGATACATACTACCATTTAATCTTTATGAGCAATTGAAGTAGCATTTGTATGTTGATTGAACCTACTTTAGTACAACTGAGAGGTGTATACCACACATTGTAACTTGTATGAAGAAGAGTACTCAATGCAACAATGAAATTTCCACAAAAAAGGACGTAATGACAAAAGTTGAATAATCTCATACTGTTAAGACTTTTCCGTAGTTTGGATTTTTGGCATCTGACACTCTGAACCCCCAATCTAGGACATAGATGCCATAAACAAGTGACAGGTAGATCACAAGTATGCAGCATGCAACAATCCTTGCAAATACACATCACATAATTAGTTGTGTCCATATCTACAAGCCCCAGATTTTGCTCACCGTCGGTAACAATGATGACCTGGATGCTCCTCTTCGGCCAATTCTTGAGCACCTCAAGAATCTTCCCCCTAAATTCAACAAGAAACATAACTTCCAATCAAGCTGCTAGTTCTTGACCGACCTCAGTAGAAAAGAAAAATCACGCGAACAACGAGTCCCTAACTGACAACGATCCATCCACTCGACTAACCATTTTTTACAACAACTCATGTGTGGTCCTGTCCATAATCAATTCGTACTAATAATAGTAAGTGGCAAACAAAGCAAAACCCTAGAATAGATCGAAGGGAGAGAATGTGGCGGAAGGAGGAGGGCAATCTCACATGAAGGAACTCAAGGTGGTCCTCGAGCGCCATCTGGCTGGCATGTAGGATCCTTGTCTCGGCCAACGCCTCTGCTGTCGTGGCCCACACCAGGCCCGTACTGCCACTACCACCACCACCATCCTCGCCGCTGCCTTCCTTGACCCCTTGACGAACACATGCCCATTTCGCCCATCTCTATCACAGGCGAGGGGCGCCGATGCGACAGTAAACTGCAGCTATGGGGGAGGAAACGTGCACGGGAGACAGTGAGGATGGCATCTTCGAGGTGGTCATGGAGGTCCTAGATTCGTTCTAGGACCGCCCCACCCCACAACTTCCTATCGATGGAACGGGGTGTGCTGGGGCGGGGAGGAGCGACGTTGGGTGTGGTGGGGTGGGGCAGTGCTAGGCGGAGGCAGGAAGGTGAGAGGGGGCAGCGCGATGTTGGGCTTAGGGTGGGGACGGGGCGATAGGGCGGCGCCGACACCGACGTTGGGCAGGGTACCGAGTGGGACTACGAAGGGGAGGTGGAGGCCAGGAGGGACAACGCTAGCGGCTGAGGATATCGATGCGCGATGCGGCAGTTGAATGCGGAGAGGGAGAGTGGGGAGCGGCAGTGGCGCCGGTGGTTGCAGCACGACCAACGTGGGGAGGGGAGTGTGCGGTTGCCGTGGCGTGCTGCACGCGTGGAGGAAGGTGAGCGGACGGATGAAATAACTTAGCATTTTATAATAGTAGAGATAATAGTAAGTGGCAAACAAAGCAAAACCCTAGAATAGATCGAAGGGAGAGAATGTGGCGAAAGGAGGAGGGCAATCTCACATGAAGGAACTCAAGGTGGTCCTCGAGCGCCATCTGGATGGCATGTAGGATCCTTGTCTCGGCCAACGCCTCTGCTGTCGTGGCCCACACCAGGCCCGTACTGCCACTACCACCACCACCATCCTCGCCGCTGCCTTCCTTGACCCCTTGATGAACACATGCCCATTTCGCCCATCTCTATCACAGGCGAGGGGCGCCGATGCGACAGTAAACTGCAGCTATGGGGGAGGAAACGTGCACGGGAGACAGCGAGGATGGCATCTTCGAGGTGGTCATGGAGGTCCTAGATCCGTTCTAGGACCGCCCCACCCCACAACTTCCTGTCGATGGAACGGGGTGTGCTGGGGCGGGGAGGAGCATCGTTGGGTGTGGTGGGGTGGGGCAGTGCTAGGCGGAGGCAGGAAGGTGAGAGGGGGCGGCACGATGTTGGGCTTAGGCTTAGGGTGGGGACGGGGCGATAGGGCGGCGCCGACACCGACGCCGGGCAGGGTACCGAGTGGGAGTACGAAGGGGAGGTGGAGGCCAGGAGGGACAACGCTAGCGGCTGAGGATATCGATGCGCGATGCGGCAGTTGAATGCGGAGAGGGAGAGGGGGGAGCGGCAGTGGCGCCGGTGGTTGCAGCACGACCAACGTGGGGAGGGGAGTGTGCGGTTGCCGTGGCGTGCTGCACGCGTGGAGGAAGGTGAGCGGACGGATGAAACAACTTGGCATTTTATAATAGTAGAGAAGAGATTTTCACTGTTTGAACTGCCCTTTGAAGTGGAATGAGCTTTGGAAACAAGGTATAACATTATTTTTGGTTGTCACTGTTTGGGATTATCATATGATGTGTTTGTTGAATCATATAATCATAGAGAGGTCCATAATCACAGTAGATTCAATTTCTATCAATCTGATCTCCAAAATGTACACTGATGCTGTTTTTGCTGAGTCGGTGAAACTGTGAAACACCTCGTAAACTTATCGCAAGTTTATTACCTTTTGCTGCTGCTTGACATTCCCGATCTTCGCTGAAATTAACTGTAATTTACACCATAAGAACTGTTTTATCCTGCTTTTGCATAACCATATGTATTGTGTAGTTGACAGTAGTTTAGGGTACTTGTGCGTTGGTTTATGTACGCCATGTTACTGCAACAAACAAGACCGACATATCTGAGCACTGAGCATATGTGTTGCTTTTTCATTAATTTATTTTAATAATTAGATGAACACAACCATTTAATTGTTGGTATTTCTTTAAAAAATGAAGTAACTTTCGGTTTGTACATCAACCATATATAGATGCACATAATCATTTCATTATGGATGTCAAGATAGATTTAAACCCAAGCTGCGGTTTCACTAATAATCGACGCCTTTTAACTTTTGAAGTCGTGCGCAAACTAACGTTAAAATAATCATAGATTCATCAGGGGTGAATAAGTCAATTAGTGAACAATCACAGATTCACTAATACGTTTGCTCGCATATGACAATTGAGAGGAGACTAGATGATCTGGAATTCTATTATCAATTTATCATAGGTGCCCCCATGATCGCGCTAGATTTGTTAACGTACGTCCATTTGTGCTACGTGGAGAACGGAGTTCGTCAACAAGAATTAATTCTCTCCAAGTTTGAAGTTTAATCGTCGTAGCATAGCCCATGCTGTCATGCATACTTCGCGCATTGGAGATGACACTTGTCAGTTAATTTTTTTTTTTGAAACAAATAGGAGAAACCTAACATTCTAGGGACGTGTTAGAACACATAGAAGACAATATAATCTGTTATCTCTTCTCTCTCGAGGATACACATGCTAAGTGCTAACAAGTTTTTGAATCAACAAAACTAGCAAATCAAGAACATCAACACAACACAGAACAACCCTTCTATCTGCAACATTGAATACTGCTAATAAAAGACTAACATCAACCTAATTTGATCTAGACACAAACAGCATCATTAATCATCACTAGCTTAATATTTGTCATCAATTATTAGTAGCTCAATATTTGTTATCTTCCCTGCACTACGGGATAAATGTTGTTTGCCATGTGCCAAAAGCACTCGGCGAAGCCTTGTTTGCATTCGGCAAAGGCTTCGCCGAGTGTTGCACTCGGCTAATAACACACGGTAAAAACACTATCGACGATCAACTGTTTGCCGAGTGTTTTTTATCGGACACTCGGCAAACACTTTACCGAGTGGTAAATTTGACACTCGACAAACAAAATATTATAACGAAGCATTGACAGAAGGTTTGCCGAGTGCCTAAAATTTGGCACTCGGCAAACAAGAAAACAGTAAATAAAAATAAAAATGCTCAGAACGGGACGTCCCGAACGCACATTTTGTCGAACACCGGGCGGGCGCGACGCACGCGCGCGCGGCGCGCGGCGTGCGGGGCGCGGGGCACGGGCGTGCACGACGCGCACAAAGCGGGGCGCGCGGGGGCGCTTGTCGCGGGGGCTCGGCTCCGCGGTGGCGCGGCGGCACGACAGCTAGGGCGGCGACCGATGGCGATGGGGCGGCCACCGGCGGAGAACGACGGCGACGGGGCGAGCGGGGCGGCGACCGGCAGCGACGGGGCGGCGACGGGGCACGCGGGGACGCTTGTCGCGGGGGCTCGGCGCCGCGGTGGCGCGGCGGGGACCGACAGCGACGGGGCGGCCACCGGCGGCGAGAGAGGGAGCCGGTGGGAGGGAAGTAGAAGGAAAATGAATGTAGGTAAGAGGGAAGGGGTGAGATTTTGTTTGCCGATTGTTGCACTTGGCAAACCCAAATAATTTGCTGAGTGCCTCAAATGTGGCACTCAGCAAAGAGGCTTTTTTATTTATTTTATTTTTGTTTAATTTGTTTTACAATCTTTTTCTTGATAGAAATTATAAATCTATATTGCATAAAAACTAAAAATAAACTCAACAACATAAATATGTTTTTTAATAATATTTTTATTATTATTTCATTCATTTGATGTTCAAATTTAACCTATTTCCATTTAAATTTTAGAGACATAATTAATAATTTAAAAATACCAAACTGAACCTAAAAAATGTGAAAATTTTACATGAAATAATATGTGTTGTGTTTTTATTATAGAAAAAAATTTCAAGTATAAAAAATGATTCACCCAATAAACTTCTTTCAAACATATCTCATTTCTTCTCTAAACCCTAATTTCTCCTCTCGTAATCTCTGATTTCTAAACACTCTACGTAATAATTTTCTCGAAATATTTTTAAATTTTTATCACAGCATCTATGTATCACGTAATAACACCATGACAAATATCATATTTTTTAGACTTGAGTTGAAAAAACTATTAAGCTTCACGTTGTTGAACGAGCATCACATCCTAAATTATTCAAAAAAAATTCAATTCAGTTTATAAGAACCCTAAATAGACTTAAAACATGAATAAGATTGTTTTATAAATTTTGGTTTATTATTTTAGGCACTTGTAGTTCAAATTTCACCTATTTCAATTTAAATCTTAGAAACATACTTAATAATTTAAAAATAACAAAATTGAACCAAAAAATGTGTAATTTTTACATGAGATAATATATGTTGTGTTTTTATTATAGAAAAAATTCAAGTACAAAAAATAATTTAGCTGTCAAACTTCTTTCAAACCTATCTCATTTCTTCTCTAAACCCTAATCACTCATCTCATAATCTCCGATTTCTAAACACTCTACGTGATAATTTTCTCGAAATATTTTTAAATTTTTATCACAGCATCTATGTATAATATAATAACACCATGACAAGTCTCATGTTTTTTAGACTTCAGTTGATTGTTTTATAATTAAAAAATTATTAAGCTTCATGTTGTTGAACGAGCGTCACACCCTAAATGCTTCAAAATTTCTTTCAATTCAGTTTATAAGAACTCTAAATAGACTTAAAAACATGAATATAATTTTTTCATCATTTTTGGTTTATTATTTTAGGCACTTATAGTTCAAATTTCACCTATTTTAATTTAAATCCTAGAAACATACTTAATAATTTAAAAATAACAAACTGAAACAAAAAAATGTGTAATTTTTACATGAGATAATATATGTTGTGTTTTTATTGTATAAAACAATTCAAGTTAAAATCAAATTGGAAATATCATGTAGACTTGAAACAATGGTTCAAAAAAATAAAAAAAATGGGTTTGCCGAGTGTTTTTTAAAAAGCACTCGGCAACCATACTCTCTTTGCCGAGTACTTTTTAAAAAACACTCAGAAAATCCTTAAAAAAAAATTGCCGCGCAAGCACGCCGTCGCGACATCCGTTAGTAACTTATTTGCCGAGTGTATTTTTAAAAAATACTCAGCAAACATTTAATTTGCCGAGTGTTTTTTGTTTACCGAGTGTTTTTTAAAAAATACTCGGCAAACAAATCTTTGCCGAGTGCCCGAGATATTGCACTCGGCAAAGCTTAGGGCACTCGGCAAACTTCTCATTTCCGGTAGTGCTGCATTCACACGCCGACCATATTTTGAGTTTATAATCCACTTTGATAGAATCTTTCGGCTCTTCACTACCAATCAACTACACTCTTTTATTATCATTCTTCATTTTTTTTCTCCGTAACAAACTTCGTATCTCCTCCCTCCTGATCATGTTCCTTTTCAGTTTGAGACATCACATCCCCAAATATGTATTAATTGTATTATCAATTTTTTCACTTCTCTCTCACTTATTATTTCCATGTCATTTTCTCATTTTTTTTCTTGAATCTATTCTGCCATCAACATGGCAACCTGTCTTGTTCAATATGCATCTCTCTCTGTAACTCTTCTCTTTGACTATTAAATTATGCAACCTTTCCTTGATCTTCAATCTCACTCTCCTTCTCCTTTATTTTTTTTATGCTGCCCTCCTTTCTGCACTTCTGTCCCATCCTTTATAATCACAATAGGTCTTTTGAAAATATCCTTATTTGTAAACCAACCCACTTTCACCTCTTCCTCTAAGGTACATGTCATATTGTACAGAAGCAATGTAGGTATTGTGAGAATCAAGGATAAGGGAAAAATTGTATCCATTAATCCCATTTATATTTCACCAATTTGTTTGTTCTTGTAGCATTCGTGTCTACTTCCAACACTGGCCCAAGAGTTGATCCAACCTCATATAAAGCTAAATAATTCTTTATTGTGTCGAGCACTTCATGAATATTTATCCAAGCCACACTCATTTTCCCTGTTGCACCTGCCTCCTGAGACAATGAGTGAACTTTAATTTTGAGGAGGCGGACCGTGGACTCATGTCTATCAGATGATGAGTGATTGTCAACGGAAGAAATGATGATGGTGTCCTCCGAAGTGAGTGTCGTAGCGTTGGTCATGTGACTCAGGTACACAGATAGGCGATTGTCGAGCGGAGAGAGGTGTTGAGTCGTGGTGGTCCAATTCGGGTACACGGTGCAAGGGCGGCAAGAGACTTTGTCGATTTCGACTCAAAATCATCTGATCGAAAATTAATTATCATGAAAAGACTAAGAAATAGAATTTTATTTTTCAGTATAGTAGGTTTAAATTTTAGTCTGTGGGAATAGTCTTTTTAGTATTTTTCAGAATTTTTAAATCTGAAAAATACTTAAAGGATATTTTAGGAATTCTAGGTTTTTTATTTTCTTTTGTAAAAATATTTCAGAGACATTTTAGTTTATTTTTTAATTGTGTTTAGGCTATAAATACTCCTTAGGGCTGTCCATCTAGCGTAACATTTCGAGGGAACTCAATTTTTAAGAACAGTTTTAACTAACTCCAATCTGAAATTCTGAAATTATTTTGTGAGGGTGTTCATTTGTTTTCTTCTTTCATGCTGCCACCGACTGTACCGATCCTCCTAGCCTCCTACACTTCTCTCCGGTTGAAGGCGCATGCATGATCCTTGTGAGTCTAATCCTCGACAACTCCTCCACGGCGTTGTTTGATCAATATTTTTTCTGGTTTATATGATTTGTGCTGGATTTGTTTTCGTGTCATTGTGATCTTTCTCGAGCCTGTGAGTTTGCCTCGGTTCAGCCGTGCATCCACTTTTCTCGACTTTTCCACTGAATTCTGGTTCTGGCCGACTGCCTGCGGCTACTAGTAATTTTTCTCACCGGTCAGAAAAGCAATCCACAGAGGCACAGATTGGCTGTCGCACAGATTGGCTGTCGCTCAGAGCCCTAGTACATGCCCAGCGACTTGATGCTTTCTGCCGATTGTTTGCACTGGATTAATTGGATTCTGCGGTCGACTCCACGGCAGCAACGTTTTCGACTTGACTAGTACTGATACTGCCCGTTAGTGTGGGACCCAAGGCACACAGGTCATTAATCTTCGGATTTTCTGCTTCTCGTAGATAAGGATGGATACGGATGGATAGAAACAAATCCGAATAATATTATTTTTCACATTTTATTTTAAATATGAATATGAATACGGATTCAGATATTTTCGAATACAAATACAAAATGGATATTTCGAATACGACTATATATTCAGATGTTTACTCGGTTTAACTCGAAATGTTCATTATTTCACAATTTTTCCAAAAGTCCAAAGTGTCTAATATATCAAATTGGAATAATAATTAATCAGAAGCAATGATACACAAGAAATCATACACAAACTAAGTTTTTAAACAACACTAGCTAAAACCATTAATTTACTTTAAACCATAGACTATTACTTCTCAAAACTATAAGTGGTTTTTTAAAGGATTTTCAAAGGATTTAGTTCAATTTCTGCAAAAATCCTGTAAAATTCCTGCGTTCCAAAGAGCCCTCAAGATAATTTCATATTTCTTAACATCCTATATGATAAATTTCTTGAAAAATTTTCAAAATTTTATCATAATATGTACGTATAATATTATAACACCATAACAAGTCTCGTATTTTTCAGACTTTATTTGATTTTTTTAAAATTAAAAAACCCTTAAACTCCACATTACCAATGAAGTGTCGTAACACTTTTTTTAATATTTCTTTAAATTTAGCGGATAAGAATAATAAATGCACACAAAAGAGTAAATATGATTTTTCTATAAATTTTAGTGCATTATTATAGGTACTTGCAGTTCAAATTTTACATATTCCAATTTAAATACTAGAAACAAAATTAATGAGTTAAAAACAGCAAATGGATCTAAAAAATACAAAAAGTTTATATGGAATAAGATATGTTATATTTTGATTACAAAAAAGTTTCAAGTTTAAACAAATATTTAACCATCAATTTACTTTAAACCATAGCCTATTATTTCTCAAAACACTAATTCCTCTCAAGAAAATCTCAGGTTTCTTAACATCTTCTATGATAAATTTTCTTAAAACATTTTCAAAATTTTATCATAGTATCTATGTATAATATTATAACACCATAACAAGTCTAATATTTTTTAGACTTTATTTGATTTTTCATAATTAAAAAACCCTTAACCTCCACATTACCGATGAAGTGTCGTAACATAATTTTTTAGCATTTCTTTAAATTTAGAGGATAAGAACTAAAAATGGACACAAAATAGTAAATATTATTTTTCAATAAATTTTAGTTCATTATTATAGGTACATGCCGTTCAAATTTAACATATTCTAATTTAAATCCTAGAAACACAATTAATGAGTTAAAAATAGCAAATGAATCTAGAAAAAATACAAAAAATTTATATGGAATAAGATATTTATATTTTGATTACAAAAAAGTTTTTAGTTCAAACAAACATTTAACCATCAATTTACTTTAAACCATAGCCGATTACTTCTCAAAACTCTAATTCCTCTCAAGAGAATCTCATGTTTCTTAATATCATATATGAGAAACTTTCTTAAAACATTTTCAAAATTTTATCATAGTATCTACGTATAATATTATAACACCACAACAAGTCTCGTATTTTTTAGACTTTATTTGATTTTTTATAATTAAAAACCCTTAAGCTCCATATTACCGATGAAGTGTTGTAACATAAATTTTTTAACATTTCTTTAAATTTACTGGATAATAAATAAAAATGGACACAAAATAGTGAATATGATTTTTCTATAAATTTTAGTGCATTATTTTACGTACTTGTAGTTCAAATTTCACATATTCAAATTTAAATCCTAGAAACACAATTAATGAGTCAAAATAGCAAATGTATCTAGAAAAATACAAAATTTTTATATGGAATTAGATATTTATATTTTGATTACAAAAAATTTTCAAGTTCAAACAAAGATTTAACCATAAATTACATTAAAACAAAGCCTATTATTTCTCAAAACTCTAATTTCTCTCAAGAAAATCTCATATTTCTTAACATCCTATATGATAAACTTTCTTGAAATATTTTAAAATTTTTATAATATTATCTATGTATAATATTATAATACTATAACAAGTCTCGTATTTTTCAGACTTTATTTGATTTTTTATAATTAAAAAACCCTTAAGCTCCATATTACCGATGAAGTGTCGTAACATAATTTTTTTAACATTTATTTAAATTTAGTGGATAAGAAATAAAAATGGACACAAAAGAGTGAATATGATTTTTTTTTATAAATTTTAGTGCATTATTTTAGATACTTCCGGTTCAAATTTCACATATTCCAATTTAAATCATAGAAACACAATTAATGAGCTAAAAATAGAAAATGGATCTAGAAAAATACAAAAATTTTATATGGAATGAGATATATTGTATTTTGATTACAAAAATGTTTCAAGTTCAAACAAACATTTAAACATCAATTTACTTTAAACCATAGCCTATTCTTTCTCAACACTTTATTTCATCTCAAGAGAATCTTAGATTTCTTAACATGCTATATGATAATTTTCTTGAAATATTTTCATAATTTTATCATAGTATCTACGTATAATATTATAACACCATGACAAGTCTCGTATTTTTCAGACTTAAGGGTTTTTTAATTATAAAAAATCAAATAAAGTCTCAAAAATATTAGACTTGTCATGGTGTTATAATATTATACGTAGATACTATAATAAAATTATGAAAATGTTTTAAGAAAATTATCATATAGGATGTTAAGAAATAGGGGTGAAAACGGATCGGATATTATCCGATCCGATCCGCTCCGAATCCGATAAAATTGAGGATACGGTAGCTGTTTTTTGAAATCCGCCGGATTCGGATTCGGATTCGGATTTTTTAATTCGGATTCGGATACGGATGTGGTTTGGACTAAATCCGTCGGATTCGTATTATCCGGTTTTTTATGCGGATTATCCGAATCCTCCGAAACCGGATAATCCGAATTTAGGCATGCATCTGTTGTTTGTTGGGCTGCATCTGTTGGCCCATTAGTCCAAAAAATGTGAAAACCCTATCCCCTTTCCCCTTTGGCTGTGGCGGCTGTTCGGCTGTTCCTGCTCGGCACTTCGGCTGAGCGCCTGCCGCCTGCTCGAACTAGAGGTTATCACTTATGTAGTTTAGTAGTTATGTCATTTTATACTATTATGAAGATGATTTTATATTATTTGCTAACATAACTTTATCTATAATTTATAGACTCTAATAAAATAGTTGGATCTATTCTCAATGATCTCGAAGTTATGGAGACCATGGATGCAAATTTGACACTTGAGGACCTTGAAGATATGGTATGGCACACCTATATTTTTCTCACAAATCTTTATATTTTAGTATGTTGCTTCTTTAGTTAATATGTGTGCCATTGTTTTTTTATAAAATTACAGGAAAAGCAACCTGAAAGTAGTGATGAAGAAGAATGAATGAATGATTTGTTTGAGGGCTTGTCGGCTTGAGGCTGCTGTAGTGCTATTTATGTTGAAATGTTGAATACTAATGCTGGAGTGCTGGAAGTGTTGATTTGTTGGCTGTAGTGTCCATCATTTGTTGGCTGTAGTAGTGTGGTGTTGATGATTTGTTGGCTGGAGTGCTGATTTAGTGTACTGTTTTAGTGTTTTGACTGAAAAATATTGGCTGGACCTGCTTTGTTGCTGGAATGCTGGAGCCTAGACGAGTTCTAATTTTTTGGCCAGTGCCTGACTGCCTGCGTTGTGCTTCAGTGCTTGTGCACTTGTGCGCAGTGCGCCTGTGCGGCTGTGCGTGGTGCGCCCGGCCTGTGCGGGCAGCGGGCATGCGACTGTGGCCTGTGGAGACTGGAGTGGTAGTGTGGTACTGCCACTGCGGGCATGCGACAGCCGGCAGGCCGCAGGGGTGCAGGGCAGACCGCAGAGGCACTGTGGTCCTGTGGAGACTGGAGTGCTAGTGCGGCACTGCTTGTCTGCTTTGTTGTTTGACTTTTAAGTTTTAAGTGTTTTTTATTTGTATACAGTATACACCTAAATTAAAATTGATAAAATGTGTTTTTAAACTTGTAATCCAATAATTTCAATCCATTTCCGATTCGAGTCCGCACCGAATCCGCACCAAATCCGATATCCAAAATAATCCGCTCCATATCCGTATCCGCATGTTATCCGTACCCGATCCGAATCCGTTCAAAAAAAATGGTATAGGATATGGTATGAACACTATCCGTCCGAATCCGATCCGTTTTCACCCCTATTAAGAAACATAAGATTCTCTTGAGAGGAATTAGAATGTTGAGAAGTAATAGGCTATGGTTAAATGTTTGTTTGTACTTGAAACTTTTTTTGCAAACAAAATACAATATATCTCATTCCATATAAAAGTCTTGTATTTTTCTAGATCCATTTGATATTTTAACTCATTAATTGTGTTTCTAGGATTTAAATTGGAATATGTGAAATTTGACATGCAAAGTGCCTAAAATAATGCACTAAAATTTATAGAAAAATCATATTCACTATTTTGTATCCATTTTTATTTATTATCCACTAAATTTAAAGAAATGTTAAAAAAGTTATGTTACGACACTTCATCGGTAATATGAAGCTTAAGGGTTTTTTAATTATAAAAAATCAAATAAAGTCTGAAAAATACGAGACTTGTCATAGTATTATAATATTATACGTAGATAATATGATAAAAATTTTAAAATATTTCAAGAAAGTTTATCATATAGGATGTTAAGAAATCTGAGATTCTCTTGAGAGGAATTAGAGTTTTGAGAAATAATAGGCTTTGTTTTAAAGTAAATTGATGGTTAAATATTTGTTTGAACTTGAAACTTTTTTGTAATCAAAATATAAATATCTAATTCCATATAAAAATTTTGTATTTGTCTAGATCCATTTGCTATTTTAACTCATTAATTTTGTTTATAGGATTTAAATTGGAATATGTGAAATTTGAACTGCAAGTATCTAAAATAATGCACTAAAATTTATAGAAAAATCGTATTCACTATTTTGTGTACATTTTTATTTCTTATCCATTAAATTTAAATAAATGTTAAAAAATTTATGTTACGACACTTCATTGGTAATATGGAGCTTAAGAGTTTTTTAATTATAAAAAATCAAACAAAATCTAAAAAATACGAGACTTGTCATGATGCTATAATATTATACGTAGATACTATGATAAAATTTTAAAATATTTCAAGAAAGTTTATTATATAGGATGTTAAGAAACCTGAGATTCTCTTGAGTGTAATTAGAGTTTTGAGAAGTAATCGGCTCTGGTTTAATGTAAATTGATGGTTAAATATTTGTTTGAACATGGAAATTTTTTGTAATCAAAATATAACATATCTCATTCCATATAAAACATACCTCAGGTTGGTCTCAGTGAGAGCGAGAAGAGAAAGTTCTGGGAAGACTTAGATAGCATGGTCAGAGCAGTACCAACCAATGAGAAGCTTTTCATAGGAGGAGATCTCAATGGTCATGTAGGTTCAACAAAGGTAGATTATGAGCTGGCTCATGGAGGTTTCGGGTATGGTAGTAGGAATCAAGAAGGAGAGGATATTTTGGACTTCGCTGTAGCCTACAACCTAGTGATAGCCAACACTTTCTTCAGAAAGAGAGACTCTCATTTGGTGACTTTTAGTAGTGGCCATCGTTCGAGCCAGATCGACTTTGTTCTCACTAGGAGAGAAGATAAACAAGCATGTTTGGATTGCAAGGTGATACCTGGAGAGAGTGTTGTGCCCCAACATAATCTTGTGGTGACTGACTTTCGTTTTCGGATCCGTACCCATAGGGATAAACAAGCCAAAATTGCGAGGACGAAGTGGTGGAAACTCAAAGGGGAGACATCCGAAGTTTTTAAGGAAAGAGTTTCTGTGGAGGGCGCTTGGTCCGAAGAAGAAGATGCAAACAACATGTGGGTGAAGATGACAACTTGTATTAGGAAGGTGGCGTTAGAAGTGTTTGGAGTGACCAAAGGGAGCAGAGGTGAACCTAAAGATACTTGGTGGTGGACCGAGGATGTTCAAAAGGCAATAAAGGAGAAGAAAGAATGTTACAGGAGCTTGTTCCATGATAGGAGCGCGGTCAACATAGAGAGGTATAAGGTAGCAAAGAAGACTGCTAAGCGAGCTGTGAGTGAGGCAAAGGGTCGAGCCTATGATGATCTTTACCGAAGACTAAGTACAAAAGAAGGGGAGAAGGATGTCTACAAGATGGCTAGGATTCGGGAAAGGAAGACAAGGGACCTCAACCAAGTTAAATGCATTAAAGATGAGATGGATCAACTCTTGGTGAAAGGACAAGACATCAAACAGAGGTGGCAGAGATATTTTGACAACCTTTTCAATGGTGAGAATGAGACTATGGACACCCAATTGGATGACTCCTTTGATGATTTAAATAGATGCTTTGTACGCAGGATCCAAGAGTCAGAGGTCAAAGAAGCTTTAAAGAGGATGAAAGGGGGCAAGGCGATGGGTCCAGATGGTATCCCAATAGAGGTGTGGAAATGCCTTGGGGATATTGCTATCGTTTGGCTAACCAAGTTGTTCAACCATATTTTTTGATCAAACAAGATGCCCGATGAGTGGAGGAGGAGTACATTAGTACCAATCTTCAAGAACAAGGGAGATATTCAAAGTTGTACCAACTATCGAGGGATTAAGCTCATGAGCCACACTATGAAGCTTTGGGAGAGAGTTATTGAGCATCGCCTAAGAGGAATGACGCATATCACCATGAACCAATTTGGATTCATGCCCGGAAAGTCAACCACGGAAGCAATTTTTTTAATAAGACAGGTCATGGAGCGGTATAAGGAGCAGAAGAAGGACTTTCACATGGTTTTTATCGACTTGGAAAAGGCCTATGATAAAATACCTAGGAATCTTATATGGTGGGCATTGGATAAGCATAAAGTCCCAACAAAGTATGTTACGCTCATTAAGGACATGTATGACAAGGTTGTGACTAGTGTCCGAACAACTGATGGTGATACAAATGTTTTCCCGATTAACATAGGACTACATCAAGGTTCAGCTTTGAGCCCTTACCTATTTGCCTTAGTGATAGATGAGGTCACGAGGGATATACAAGGAGATATTCCTTGGTGTATGCTTTTCGCCGACGATGTAGTTCTAGTAGATGAAAGCCGGGAAGGAGTAAATAGAAAGCTAGAGTTATGGCGTCAGACCCTAGAGTCAAAAGGATTTAGAATTAGCAGGACCAAAACCGAGTATATGAGATGTGACTTTGGTACTACAATTAGTGAGGATGGAGATGTAAGCTTGGGAGGCCAAGTAGTACCAAAGAAGGACACCTTCCGTTATTTGGGATCGATGCTTCAGAGAGATGGTGATATTGATGAAGATGTTAGCCATAGGATCAAAGCGGGGTGGATGAAATGACGTCAAGCATCGGGAGTCCTATGTGACAAGAGAGTGCCACAGAAGTTGAAAGGCAAGTTCTACAGGACGACGATTAGGCCTGCTATGTTATATGGGGCTGAGTGTTGGCCTACTAAGAGGCGGCATATCCAACAACTATGTGTCACAGAGATGCGTATGTTGCGTTGGATATGTGGGCACACAAGATTGGACCGAGTGATAAATGATGACATACGCGATCGGCTAGGAGTAGCGCCAATTGAAGAAAAGCTTATGCAACACCGGTTGAGATGGTTTGGGCATGTCCACCGGAGACCCCAAGAGGCACCGGTGCACAGAGGTATCATAAGACGGGTCAATAATGTGAAGAGAGGTAGAGGGCGACCAAACTTGACATGGGAGGAGGCAATCAAAAGGGACTTGAAGGAATGGAATATCCAAAAGGAGTTGTGTTTGGATAGAAATGCTTGGAAAGAAGCTATACACGTGCCCGAACCGTGATTAGGCCTTTTTTCCTTTTAGTGCTCTTAAAAGCTTTCCCCCCTTTATCTCTCTCTCTTTTTGGTGACTTCTTGTTGGGTTTCAACTCTAGCCTACCCCAACTTGCTTGGGACTAAAAGGCTTTGTTGATGTTGATGTTGAATTGTGTTTCTAGTATTTAAATTGGAATATGTTAAATTTGAACGACTTGTACCTATAATAATGAACTAAAATTTATTGAAAAATAATATTTACTATTTTGTGTCTATTTTTAGTTCTTATCCTCTAAATTTAAAGAAATGCTAAAAAAATTATGTTACGACACTTCATCGGTAATGTGGAGGTTAAGGGTTTTTTAATTATAAAAAATCAAATAAAGTCTAAAAAATATTAGACTTGTTATGGTGTTATAATATTATACGTAGATACTATGATAAAATTTTGAAAATGTTTTAAGAAAATTTATCATAGAAGATGTTAAGAAACTTGAGATTTTCTTGAGAGGAATTAGTGTTTTGAGAAATAATAGGCTATGGTTTAAAGTAAATTGATGGTTAAATATTTGTTTAAACTTGAAACTTTTTTGTAATCAAAATATAACATATATTATTCCATATAAACTTTTTGTATTTTTTTAGATCCATTTGCTGTTTTTAACTCATTAATTTTGTTTCTAGTATTTAAATTGGAATATGTAAAATTTGAACTGCAAGTACCTATAATAATGCACTAAAAATTATAGTTTGCGTTATTTAAAAACTTAGTTTGTGTATGGTTTATTGTGTATCATTGCTTCTTATTAATTATTATTCCAATTTAGTATATTGGACATTTTAGACTTTTGGAAAATTTATGAAACAATGAACATTTCGAGTTAAACCGAGTAAACATCTGAATACATATTTGTATTCGAAATATCTATTTTGTATTCGTATTCAAAAACATTCAAATCCATACTCTAACTGTTGTGTTTTTTCAGCATGATTTTTTATTGGGATCCGTGGATGTGATTTTTAATTTGTTGGGCAGTTGGGAGCTTTGCATGTGCAGTCTTTGTTTTGACCTCAAGCCGACAGGCTCTGCATCCTGTTTTTTCTGTGCACTGTTTGCGGATTTATTCAAGCAGTCACCATCCGTGCGTGATTTTGCTGCCATAGGTCTGCAGGCTTGCTTGCATCTGCGTGTGGACAAAAGCACTCGCCCAATACCTAGTCTCTGTCTTATTTTTATTCAGGCTTTTAATCGCACGCATATACAGTGTCAGTGTATCTGCCAACAAAATTTGTTCAGTAAACACATGTTCTTTATGTTAGAAATAATAGATACTTCTTTAGAGATAAAGATATTCCTTATGTATCTTCCGAATACTTTGTAATCTCTCTAATCTCTCCGTACAATCTACTATAATCTCTCCGTGTAATCCGCTGCGATTTGGCAGCTATATTAACAAATGTACGCGGCCTCTGCTGAGGTGATAACGCTTCTGCAAAATCCATATGGTATCAGAGCGTTCGTCCTTGTAGATTCATCTACTAGCTGCTATGAGCGCATTATCTTCAGCTCCGACTGGTACCTCACCGTTGGGGGTTCCGGTGACAGAAAGCTGAGCAAGAACAATTACTTGCGATGGAAGGTGCAGGTCTTGCCAGCCATATAAGAGGAGCACAAATGTTTGGTTATCTCGATGGCAGCAACGTTGTCCTTGCAAAAGAGATTGATGTTAAAGATGGTGACAAGATTGTCAAGAAACAGAACCCAACATAGGAGCAATGGATTGCTGCAAATCAACAAGTGCTTGGATACTTGATGTCTTCCCTTTCACGTGATGTTCTGGCACAAGTGGTGTTTGTCACAACAGCGGCACAACTCTGGAAGACTCTTGAAGAGATGTTTTCCTCAAGAACTCGTGCACGAGTGATTAATACTCGTATCACGCTCTCTATCATGAAGAAAGGTAACATGACATTTAATGAATATATTACTAAGATGAAGAGTTTGGGTGATGAAATTGCAGCTACAGGCAAGCCGTTAGATGATGAGGATATGGTGTGATACATACTCGCAGGTCTTGATGCTGATTTTGAACCGGTAGTAGCTGCTTTGGCGGCCAGGGTGGAGCCAGTCACACTAGCTGAGCTTTACTCCCAACTTCTAGGGTTTGAAGGTAGACCAGATCTTCGGCAAGGTGTATATCAAGCTTCACTAAATACTGCCTCGTTTGGACGAGGTGAGAATATACGCGGACATGGCTATGGTCGTGGTCGTGGGAATTCTCATGCATCAAATTCAAGCCGTGGTCATGGTGGACAAGGCCAATTCAGAGGTCGTGGAGGCGAACGTCCGATATGCCAACTTTGTGGCAAGACCGGACACATGGTGACCATCTACTGGCATCGCTATGACCCAGATTTTGTTCCACAAGAGAGGCATGCTGCTACTCAGTCTTCACCACCACAGTCATATGGGATTGACACTAATTGGTATGTTGATACCGGTGCAACAGATCACATCACAGACAAACTAGACAAATTGAGTATTCTTGAGAGGTACAATGGTGGAGATCATATTCATACGGCTAATGGGACATGTATGCGCATTAGTTATACTGGTCACACTCAAATTAGTACCCCTGATCCTTCACTTTATCTCAACAATGTCCTGTATACTCCTGATGCTAAGAAAAATTTGATATCTGCTTCTCGTCTTGCCGCTGACAATCATGCTTTATTTGAATTTCATCCTGAATTCTTTTTGATGAAGGATCAGGTCATGAGGAAAGTTCTGCTTCAAGGCAAACGTAAAGGTGGTCTGTATCCGTTACCCTCATCCTCATCATCTCAATTACAGAAGCAAGTATTCAGTACCATCAAGCCCACTTTATCTAGATGGCATAATAGGCTAGGTCATCCGTCTAGTGCCATTGTTCAACAAGTTATCGCTAGAAATAAACTTGTTTTCTCCGAGTCCAATAAAGAGTTAGTGTCTGATGCATGTCAACATGCCAAGAGCCATCAACTCCCTTATTCAAGTCTTCGAGTATTTCTATTGCTCCTTTATAATTGGTATTTTCTGATGTTTGGGGTCCTGCTCCTGAGTCAGTGGGGAGAAAGAAATATTATGTCAGTTTCATAGTTTCATTGATGATGTTAACAAGTTTACTTGGTTATATTTGATTAAGCATAAGTCGTTATGCAAAAATTCCAAGAGTTGCAAGATCTTGTAGAAAGACTTCTAAACCGGATGATTATTGCCGTGCAATCTGATTGGGGGGGGGGAGTATGAGAAATTAAACTCCTACTTCTCAAAGTTAGGCATCATCCATCGTGTCTCATGCACTTATGCTCACCAACAAAATGGATCTGCAGAACGAAAACACCGACACATTGTTGAAGTTGGCTTATCCCTCCTAGCTCATGCTTCTACGCCTTTGAAATTTTGGGATGAAGCGTTTGTCACAGTCACATATCTTATTAATCATACACCTAGCAAGATTCTTCAATATTCCACACCTTTAGAACGGCTATTTGGTCAACAATCATACTACGCTCTTCTACGTGTATTTGGATGTACATGTTGACCAAACCTTCGTTCGTATAATTCTTGAAAACTAGAATTTCGATCTCAACAATGTGTCTTCCTAGGCTACAGTCTCCTTCATAAGGGGTTTACATGTCTCCATGTGTCCATAGGACGAGTATACATATCTCGGGATGTTGTATTTGATGAAAATATTTTTCCTTTCACCAAACTTCACTCCAATGCAAGCACACTCCGCTCTGAAATTCTCCTTTATCCACATCTTCTTTCTAGCCCTGATAAAGGGGGCAAAATGTCATGTAATCGGTCAACTAATGTGCATAATACTGTTGCTATTGATAAGTTGTGGCAGATTTGAATTTTCCTGGTGAACAAGAAATAATAAATCAAGATGCAGTCACAGGAGAATAAGAAATAATAAATCAAGATGCAGTCACAGGAGAAGACACTTCACATGATGTGTCGACTGCAGCAGAAGGTCAGGAGTGTTCTCATCGGGACTCGGTGCCAGGTGACACCTCACATGCTCTAGATAATGCAATTGTCTCAGTTACAAGCAGTGCTGTTCAACAGGATGTTCCAGACAGAGTGCAGATATTCAGCATGTTCCAGGCGGTGCAGCTATTTCTGTTCCAAGCATTCCTATGCATAGGGATTTGGTGCCTCCTAGCACTGACAATTCACATGACCTGGTCACTAGCACTTAGCATGATCCAGGAGGTGTTGCACATAGAAACCAAGAAACTTGTGAGCTGGCTTCAGGATCTTCTATGGAGATTGTGCCACCTGATGTGGTTAATCGGCCACACACAAGATCACAGAGCGGAATCAATAAATCTAAAGTTTATAAAGATGAGCATATCAAGTATAGTTTTTTTAACTACAAAATGTGAACCACAAAATGTTAGTGAAGCATTAACAGATCATAAAGATTGGAAGCATGCTATGGATTGTGAATTTGATGCGTTAGTACAGAATAAAACTTGGCATCTTGTACCAGCCAAATAAGGAACAAATATAATAGACTGCAAATGTGTTTTCAAAGTTAAAAGTAAAGTTGATGGATCTCTTGATAGGTATAAGGCACATTTAGTCGCTAAGGGGTTCAAACAAAGATATGGAATAGACTATGAGGACACTTTTAGTCCTGTAGTCAAAAGCCGCAACCATACATATTATTTTGTCTATTGCAGTAAGTAGAGGATGGTGCCTGCGACAGTTAGATGTACAAAATGCGTTTCTTCGTGGTGTTCTTGAGGAGGAGGTCTATATGAGGCAACCGCCAGGTTATGAGGATCAGCAGAGACCGCATCATATATGTAAGTTAGATAAAGCTCTCTATGGTCTTAAATAAGCACCTAGAGCATGGTTTATCTAGATTAAGTCAGAAATTGCATCAACCTAACTTTGTTGCTTCAAAAGCGGATACCTCACTTTTCTTTTACAATAAAGGTTTAGTTACAATATTTTTGCTAGTATATGTTGATATCATTGTGGCTATCTCCTCACAAGATGCAGTGACTACTTTACTCAAAGATCTTGCAACTGATTTTGCACTAAAGTATCTTGGTGACTTGCATTATTTTTTGGGAATTGAGGTATCAAAAATGAAAGATGGCATATTATTTTCACAAGATAAATACACTTCGGACTTGCTAAAAGGGGTTAATATGGCACACTGTAAGCCATCGGTCACGCCGTTATGCACATCAGAGAAGCTTTCTTTGCAAACAGGTGGAGCTCTTGGACCTAAGGATTCTACCAGATATAGAAGTGTGGTTGGAGCATTACAATATTTAACTCTCACAAGGTCAGACATATCTTTTCCCGTGAATTAAGTGTGTCAGTTTTTACAATCACCAACTATTGTTCATTGGACTGCTGTTAAACGAATTCTCAGATATTTTAAATATACTCTTGGTGTTGGGTTAAAGATTAAGAAAAACTTTTCAACACTTGTTAGTGCATTCTCCGATGCTGATTAGGCAGAAAGTGTTTATGATCGACACTCTACTAGCGAGTTTGCAGTTTTCTTAGGTTGTAATTTAGTCTCTTGGAGTGCTCGCAAACAAGGAACAGTATCAAGGTTTAGTCCTGAGGAATAATACAAGTCACTAGCAAATGCAACAACAGAATTAATTTGGATTCAAACTTTGTTACGATAGTTAAAAATTTCAAGTTTGCCGGGCAACTTTGGTGTGACAATATAGGAGCAACTTATTTGTCTGCAAATCCGGTATTCCATGCTCGAACAAAGCATATTGAAGTTGATTATCACTTTGTTCGCGAGAGAGTAGCTCAAAAGCTATTGGAAGTCTGATTTATATCAACAAATGATCAAGTGGCTGATGGATTTACAAATGCTTTGTGTGCTCGAAAATTAGATATGTTTAGATACAATCTCAAGTTATGTAAAGTTTAGATTGAGGGGAGCTGTTATAAATAATAGATACTTCCTCAGAGATAAATATATTCCTTCTGTATCTTCTGAATACTTTGTAATCTCTCTAATCTCTCCATACAATCTGTTTTGAATACTTTGTAATCTCTCTAATCTCTCCATACAATCTGTTGCTGTAATCTCTCCGTGTAATCCGCTGCGATTTGTCAGCTATATTAACAAAGGTACGCGGCCTCTGTTGAGGTGATAACGCTTCTGCAAAATCCACACTTTATTGTCTGTTTGCGTGCATATTTTTAGTTTCACTGCTGCTGTGATTTTTAAAGGATATAACAACTGGTCTTGTGCAGAAGCAAGTCTTTCTTTATTGTCATTGTGTTTTTTCTTGATCAATACTTGCTTTGACAATTTTGTTGCATTGGTGGTCTTGAATCTGTAGTCCGTGCGCTGAAGCTGTTCTCACATATGACTATATCATTTTTATCGCACTGACCAGTGAAATTTTATCTTTATCAACTATTGATTTGTGCGCCCAAGCTACGACCTATTTTTCTATATACAGTATAGTGCTTTACCGAGATGATATCTTTTCATTAAGAACACCGGTTGATTTTTCAAGGCTAGATAATTTTCAATGCTTGTGATCTCTCAGACTGTCACTTGATATTATATTTGACAGGAGAGTGATAGTACTTATTTTTCACATGTGATTTGCTAATCAGTCTGATTCAGCTCGTTTCATTTAGAGGAGCATTAGTTATTAAGAAAAGACCATCTATTCAAAAAAATTTATTGAGGCGCCTATTAACCCCCTCTAGTCGTTGTTCCGATCCTACAAATTTGCACTTATGTCCCTTTCAACTTAAACTCATCAAAGTTAGCCAACTCCTCCAGCCTCATCATATTTGGAAACCTCACCTAGAATGAAGTTTGCTATATTGTTTTCTCTCCACTTATAATTCCATCATAATTGATGTAAAAATCCCTCTTCCAATTGCTTTTTAGTTAACTGACCTCTTTGCTCCAAAGTAATAAGTGCCATAGGATTAATATGTTCCTTACTAGAGGTTTTCTATGCTTTCTGAATCAGAATGCATCCCAATTTTAGAGCAACAATACCCACAAAACATGCTGATGGCTTTGCTTGTTTATCTATAAAACAATCCACAGTTTAATGCGATAATTTCCCACAAACCACACAATACACCATAACCTTAAAATCTTTGACCCCATGTCCAGATTCTCTACATCTAGTGCAAAAGAGTTTCTCTGATCCAGTGTTGACCCGAGATGCCACTAGCATAGAAGATTGTGCAATGTTTAGTGATGTAGTATTTGATTGATTTAATCTTTAGGGTTCCTGTTGAGATGAAACCCCAATGAGATCATCCTCCTTCAACTACTTGCCCCATTCTAGATCTTGAGACCCCGCTGTTGACACTAAAATCGGTTGATAAAGCACCAATGGACACTGACGTTAGTTCGACAATCCAAGAGCGGCAAACACCTAGGTGTGGCCCGCTAAACGTCTCGTGACGCTGACACCGTGTTCCGACAACCCTTGAATGTGACAAGGGGTATGAGTGGAGTAACCAGGCAATCGGATCACACCTGTAGATGTAACCATATTAGCCAAAGTGAAATGAAAACATCAATCGGCCAAACTGGACCAATTGAATATACTGCTAGGGCGGTCTGACCGACCTCAAGGTGGCAGTCAAACCGAGGGTGCTATGGGAAAACGCACGGACCGACCATAAAATAAAGGAGGCCGATCGTATGCCGCGATCAGACCGACGTAGTGTTGATGGTCGGACCGATGACGTGCGGACGGTCGCACCAGCGGACGAAGGGGTGTAGGACCGAAAGTAGCGACCAGAGGGGGGGGGGGTGAATGGGCGCCAAAAAAAAATTCTTTCGAATCAATGGCCTTCTCCCAACACCCAACGCACCTCGACAAACAAACAACAAAAGCAGAACAGATCACAGGTACTAAAAATAATCTAGACTAAAAACGACTGATGTCATAATTAAAAAGACACCAACAAAGTGCTTAAAAGCAGATCAAGTTAACTTATAGGACAAATGACAGTTCTACTAACGATTCATCAAAGATACTGATAATTCATCAAGCACATGCAAAATATCTAAGAAATTTCAGGCAGTCCACAGATATGTGTAAGCACAATAATCAATGAATTAAATGCAGTAAAAAAATTACTTGTAGTCTTATTAATCTAAAAATAAATGCACGAGGATCGAGGAATGTGATTTATTGCTTTGATGCTGATGCGTGCGGCATGTGGCTTGGTCTTCTCCATCATCATGCCTTGTGGGCCCCACACATCAATTACTGAAGTCTTCATTGGTTTCCTGTATGCGCATCAACAAAAAAACAGAAACACCAGTGTCTTCTTGATTACTCATGCCAAGTCAAGACACTTGTGCCGCTCCTGATGCCGTGTTGATACAACTATGCACCGAAACACGTGCCCCTAACGCAGCTCCCTAGCCTATGTTGTACCTGCACACCAAAAGGGCTCCCGCTCGCACTACTCCAAGAAGCTGTAGCAACTGCTGCTGCACCTCGAACACACCGCGCACTGATGTCGTTGCTGTGCGCGCTGACCAAGCCGCAGCTGCCGTACGTTGCTGTTGTGCTGCTTTTCCCTGCGTGCTGACACTGCTGCTGCGCTTCAAGGCCCTCGCGCCGAAGGCTGCACAAAGCCATGCCTGTGCCTCGGGCCTGTTCGCGCTGAACAGCAGCCAGCGAAGCCACGCAACGTAGCCTGCGCCACGAGCACACCGCACGAGGACCAAAGCGAAAGGCGGTGGCGAAAAAAATTAGCGGCGGTGGTGATTCGATCGGTGGGAGTTGACAGGCAGCGGCGGTGGAGAAGGAAAACGGGGAATAGATTGAACTCAAATTTTTAATTGTCAATGAGTTAACCCTAACCCTAGGGGGTTGGGGCTTATTTATAGGCAGCCCAACAAAAAGGGAAAAAGACAAATTTACCCCTAGGGTAAATTACACAGACACTGAAAATAAAATTGGAAATGACCAAAATGCCCTTAGGGTTTTTACTGACTCGAATAACACACACTGTGGGCCTAAAGGCAAAATAATAAAATCCTAAATAGCGATAATCATCGGTTGTCAGTTTTGCGCCGAAACTGACAAAGCATCCACCGTCTTCGCATCAGGTACCTAGATTGGGCCGACCCGATTCCGCAGCTCCCTCAGCCCGACAATCGCTCACCGCCCGTGTACCTGAGTCAATCCCAATTAACAGACAAGTGGATCCTCTACCGCTCCTAGCCCATGTACTTGGATTGGGCCAGCCCGACTCCGCGACCCCTCTGCCCAGCAGTCGCTCGCTGCCCGTGTACCTGAGTCACACGCAGCCCAGACACGACAGGTCTCATCTTCTCTTCACATATCCTCTTTGACTTCTGTTGACAATCACTCATCACATCTAGAGCCATAAGGCCCATGCTCTTCAACATGGTTCCTCAATCTCCCCCTTGATGAGTGCATTGTCAATACCCTCTTCAACAATTCTTCAGAATCTACAAAACATGTGGAAACACGAAAACAAAAACAAAAGAAAACAGAAAGAAGAAAATAAAATAAAAGTTTAACCCTAATGACCAAAAGCCAAATCGAAGCAAGAAAAACGGTCATTAGGGTTAACCAAAAATAAAAACTCAACACAAGTGCAATCTTAGAATTATCAACAAGGATATCCAAAGAGTAAAGGCAAAAGAGACTAAAACTCCCCCTGAAACAAATCCCAAAGAAAGCCAAAGCTCCCACTAAACTCTTTTAAAAGATTGAGTACCCAAAATTTCTCCCCCTTGTTGACAATTGGACTCATCAAGTGAGACTAAATGCACTCTAAAAAGACACAGACACAAACTCCCCCTGAAATGCAGCTCCCCCTCAAAATATGCAATGAATGCGACTGGGGTGTAGGGTGAGTGTAAAAAGCATGCTTCTCAGCTATGATTGATTGCAATTACAACATCTAATAGGTATAGCAAAAGACATACTGTCTAAGATACATGACATGATCAGTGCAACAGATGATATCTAAAGAGAGTCATTAGCATGCATTTTTCGATTTTTGCAAATAAAAGCATCACCACATTTTCTAGTTGACAAGCAAAGTAAAGCATGAGATGCAAAGGCTAGCTGATATCTACCAAGATAAGCTTTGTCCAGAACAAAGTGCTTCAGCAAACTTATTATCTTTTTAATTTTTAGGCTTTTTCTTTTCCTTTTTCATTTTTGCCAGGGGTTATTTTCATGTCAACCTTATGCTAACCAACCAAGTCAAGCCTAGGCCAAAACTGGACCATCTGAAGCTTAAGACATTGGTATTGACATACATTACAATGTCCTAGTTCATACCAAAGTGCTATGGTAAGCAGTCCAGAACAATGCAATACGACAAAGAAAACCCACCTGTATCTTTTCAATTAAGCATAAAAGGCATGAGTTTTTCATTTTTCTGATTTTTATCATTTTACAGCATATTTTCCATGTTTAAAGCATATAGATATCCAAGTTGCATATCTGCATCTAAGTAAGGATCTAGCTACCAGGCATGTAACAGATAGCAAAAGCATTCAACCTACACATGCTAGTTACCAGAAGCAATGGTGATCATTTTTCAATTTTAAAGCATAAAAGCCATGCATATGACAGATATCAGACATATCATGTGAATTGAAGCAAAGCATGATCATCGATAGGTATTCAAAAACATGTACTAGCTAGAATAAGTAAAACAGATCAATCATATAACAGAAGCAAGCTCAAAGTGTGATATGTGATTATGCATGATATGAACTCACACAAAAGGACTCAAGAAAAGAGTACAGAAGAAAGAAAACTGACTGAAAATATCCTAAAAAGGATACACAACTCCCAAATCCCCTCGTAAATGCTCAAAAGTAGACTGATCTAGGGGTTTGGTAAAAATGTCAGCCAACTGATGATGGGTATAAACATGAACAAGGTCAATGACACCTTTCTCATACTGATCCCTCAGAAAGTGAAAGCGCACATCAATATGTTTGGTTTTTGAATGAAGACATGGGTTTTTCCCTACACTAATCGCGCTGGTACTATCACAAAACAAAGGAACTCTGGCTAGGAAGAACAACCCAAAATCCAGCAAAGTGGAAATCATCCAAACCAACTGTGAGCAGCAGCTACATACTCAGCCTCAGTAGTAGAAAGCGCAACTCCAGATTGTTTTCGAGAAGACCAAGAGACAAGTGAAGAACCAAGAAACTGGCAAGTACTGGAAGTCGACTTGCGATCTAGCCGACACCCACTAAAATCAGCGTCGGAAAAGCCATATAATCAAGAGACGATGATGCTGAATAGTAAAGATCTAGATCAGGAGCATAAGTAAGGTACCTGAAAATGCGCTTGACAGCCTGCCGGTGAGATGCGCGCGGTGAAGACTGAAAGCGCGCGCACAAACCCACGGCGAACTGAATGTCCGGTCTGGTCACCGTCAAGTACATCAGCGATCCGATCATCCCTCGATACTCTCTCTCGTTGACCTTGACGCCGCTCTCGTCCTTGTCCAGGCCCCCAGATGTACCCATTGGGGTCATCTGAGGCTTCAACTCTCCACCAAAATCAAACTTCTTCAGCATATCCCGCGTGTACTTGCTCTGGTGGATGAAGATGTCGTCCTTGGTCTGTTTGATCTGGAGCCCTGAGAAGTACTTGAGCTCACCCATGAGGCTCATCTCAAACTCGCTATGCATCTGCTTAGAAAACTTGGACACAAGCTCATTAGTAGAACCACCAAAAATAATATTATGCACTTAAATCTGAGCAATCAATAAGTCTGAGCCAACTCTAAGCAATAAAAGAGTTTTGTCCACAGAACCCATCACAAAACCGTCCCCCAACAAAAACTGCTTTGGACGATCATACCAAGCCCTAGAGGCTTGCTTAAGACCATATAAAGCTTTCTGCAACTTGAAAACATGTCGAGGAAACTTAGGGTTCTTAAAACCGGGGGGCTACCTAACATAGACCTCCTCCTCCTCTATATACCCGTTCAGAAAAGCACTCATAACATCCATTTGAAAAAGCTTAAAACTTTTAGAAGCAGCAAAAGCTAAAAGAATATGAATGGACTCAAGACAGGCAACAGGGGAAAAGGTCTCCTCAAAATCAATACCCTCTTTCTGGCAAAAACCCTGTGCAACTAATCGAGCTTTGTTGCGCACTACCACCACATCTTCACCTTGCTTGTTCTTAAACACCCACTTGGTGCCTATGGGGTTGCATCCAAGTGGCAGGTCAACCAGTGTACAAACCCGATTGCGAACAAAATTCTCAAGCTCCTCTTGCATGGCGTTTATCCAATTTGAATCAGAAAGAGCATGAGAAACGTCTCTAGGCTCAAAAGTGGCAATAAACGCATACTCAGCAAACATAGCAAGAGAACCAACAGAAGAACGCGAGGATCTCGAAGTGAGATCACCGATGATGAGCTCTAAGGGGTGATCACGCTGAACTGCTTGGGATCCTAGGTGATCTGAAGTCACCTCACCGGAGTCAGCAACTGACACCTTTGGACTCAGCTGAGGGGGCTCGATCGAAGTAGAAGGAGTGATCAAAGGTCCGCCCTCATCCTTAGTCAAAGTCTCAGAAGGTGTGGGGTCTGTAGACTGTGCAGAAGGCCCACCCTCATCAACAGCAGGAGCATCATCATCTTCCTCGAAGATGGACTCTCCAAGCTCATCATCTCTAGAAAGCTCAAAAGAAGGAGTCAGCGAAGGCATGGACTCATTAAAAGAAACCTCACAACTCTCGACAAGCTGCTGAGAGTCGAGGTTCCAAACACAAAAGCCTCGAGAATGCAACGCATAACCAAGAAAGACTCCATCCCAGCAACGAGACTCAAACTTGTCCAAATGCCCTCCCTTCTTGAGCACAAAGCACTTGCAGCCAAACACTCGCAAGTGGCTCACCTTGGGTTGTCTGCCAAACCGCAACTCATATGAAGTCTTACCTAGGTAAGCTCTAAGAAAAATGCAGTTGGCCAAATAACAAGCCATGTTCATGGCTTCAACCCAAAAGCGCCTAGGAGTCCTGTGCTCATCGAGCATCGTCCTGGCCATCTCGACTAGCGCGCGGTTCTTTCGTTCCACAATGTCGTTCTGTGGGGGAGTGTAAGGAGTAGAAAATTGATGATCAAGACCCTGATCACTACAGAAGCTGACAAACTGAGAGTTCTTGAACTTAGAGCCGTTGTCAGAGTGAATCGCTCACATCCGACCATTGTTCTCATTCTTCAACTTCAAAATCAGGTCATGAACAAAATGAAAAGTCTCATCCTTAAACTCCAAGAAGAAAACCCACGAAAAACGAGAAAAATCATCAATGATAACAAGCGCGTACCACTTCCCACCGACTGAGCGTACCCGAGCTGGACCAACGGTGTCCATGTGTAACAGCTCTCCCGGGTACGAAGTCATCACCTGAGTTACAGGTGAGTGAGAAGCGGCAACCATTTTCCCGTGACGACAGGGATGGCAAACTAGATCCTTCTCCATCTTAAGCTTGGGCAATCCTCGGATGAGGTCCATAGAGCTCAATCTGACTAGCAGATCAAAACTCAAATGGCCTAACCTTCTATGCCACTTCCAGAGCTCAGAGGAGGATCCAGCAATTAAACAGCGAGAATGGCCAGAAGAACTAGAGAAGTCAATCCGAAAAACCTTACCGAAGGGTAAGATCTAGCAAACCAAAGATCCTCTAGAATCAACAACAGAAGACATGCCCGTCTTAAAGCGAACCTCTAAACCATCCTCAAGAAGTTGTGATACATAAATTAAATTAAAATTCAAGTTCCCAACAAAAGCAACATTCTTCAAAGAGAAATGATCAGAGATGCGAATCGACCCAATACCTTGTACCTTCCCTTGACTACTGTTCCCGAAAGTGATGTACTCCATGGAGCTCGGGGGAGTGAGGCTAGAAAACCATCTGCGATGTCTCGTCATGTGGCGAGAACATCCTGAATCCATGATCCACACGTCCTCCAGTCCTCGATCCTACAAGATCAATGGTCATGAGTGGGAGCAAACGGTCCGACACTAGGTTTAGCAAAGGAGCTAAACCAGTGTCAAGCCATATGCTCATAAGTAGGAAAGCAGAAGGAATCATACGAATCTGGACCAAAATGTGGCTCAAAGTTTGGTCCTCTGTTCTGCCTAAAGTCACGGCCACGAGGTCCAAAGCCGTATCTAGAATGACCTAGAGCTCTGCCGGAATGAAAACCACCCTCCGGAGCACGATCATGAAAGCTGTCTCCTCTACCACCACCTACATGACGCGGCCTAGCCTCTAGCCTCTCTCCACGTCGAGGGACTCTCTGTCTACCACCCTGCTGGTAGAACTACTCCTGCTGACCTCGAGCTCTCTCTGCTCTCTCAACCCGCTTCCTCCTGAAGCAAAACTCCTCAAGATGCTCATCTCTCTAACAAAACTCATAGTGATAGGTAGGCTTCTTGGGATGTGGTTGAGGCTTGGGGTTCTTAGGCTTGGTGGTGTTGGGTGTAGACTCTTTGGTGTGAGAGGGTCCAGGTAGAGAGTCAAGAGAAGTGTGGAGAGGTTTAGGCTTTGGGACCCATATAGGCTTCTTGGGTGGAGCTTTAGGTTGTTCTTGGAACACTCCATCCTTGGGCTGACTAACCTAAAAAGACTCAGTGGAGTGAGTCTTAGGATATCTCTGCTCTAGAGTCATCTTGCTCCACTCCACTACACGACTAATGGCACTCTGAAAGTCAGCCTTGGTGTAGGTGTATCCTACCCCAAACCCATCCTGCCTCTTGAACTGCTGGATCATCATGCCAAGCCGTGGCTCTATGGCACTAATCCAACTCAGGATCTGACGGAGGTAAAAGTTCTTGTTCTGAGCATCAGCTAGCTCCTCTCTTAAAGAAGCTAGAACCTCCACCTGAGACAAGCAGATCTCACACTCTCTATCAACTTCGACAGACTTCTCAGCTTTTAGCTTGATTAGTTCCAATCTTAGGGATAAGTAGTTCTCACAAACAGTGGGTGGAACTGACAAGGTCTCAAGCTATAGCTTAGTCTGCTCCAGCTCAGCTCTCACTCTAGCTAACTCACCCAACTGCTCATCACTTTTGGCTTTCAGCTCAGCTAAACTAGCTAAATGGGATGGAAAGTCTACATAGGTCACAACGATAGTAGCATGAGCATCTTTCAGCTCCAGCTGAGCGCTTTCAAGCTTAGTGGCCAAAGCGTCTCTCTCATCTACTCTATTTGTGTACCTGGACTTCAGAGTCGTCAGGTCACACAACAACACCTCACAGTTAGGGCACTCACTGCTACGACCCAAGCAAGGGGAAGAAGACAGACTCTTAATCTTGCCATTTGCCATGGCAAGCTCACTCTCAAGCTCGTCTATCCTCTTTTTAGCCCCTCTAAGCAGTTTCTCCCGATACTTCAACTCCTGACGATTCTCTTCTAGCAAATTAACGACTTCTTGTTCATAGGAAGATACCTTTTCATCGTCGTCGTCGTCGGAGTTTTCGAAGGAGCCCTTTTCTTCCTTATCCCCAAGAGCCATTGGGCAGAAGCTCTTGCGGAATCTTCGATGTGACGCGAGTGACTCTTCGGATTGTCCTCGAAGGCCATGAAGTAGAGGCCCGCCGGATTGTCCCTGTCCTTCCCCTTCTTGATCACGATCTCTTCATCACTTGAGCTTGAAGATGAGGAAGAAGACGATGACCTCTTGAAGTAGCTTCTCTCCATCTCAGCGAAGAAGGCCTTGTCTCGCTTCTTGTTCTCACGCCTATAGTCCTTTAGATCCTTTTGAAAGAACCTCGTCTTGGGCTTGCCCTTTGTGAAGGTGGAGTTGTCGTGCTTGCAGGATTCGTAGGAGCTACCATCGGTTCCCTTCTTGTAACTCTTCCGCTTGGGGCAATCGGCGATGAAATGACCTGGATCACCACACTCAAAGCATCTGGATTTTGTGCCGTATCTTTTAAGCATTCATTTATCATAGACGCGACGCACCAGGTTGTTAAACAAACATAGATCATCATCTCCTAGCGAATCAAGCTGATCCTCGGAGATAGACATCAAAGAAAATGCAGCACAACTCAAAGCAATAGGATTAGCAGAAGGTGTCGCAAGGGCCAGGGTTTTTGAGCTAAAACCAGTGAGATTTGATCTCAACTGGATATCAACCTCTCAGGCCTTGAGCTTACTAAAAAGCTCTGCGACAGTCAAGGTATCATAGGAAGCGCTCTCAACAATAGAAGAAACCTTGATCTCCTAGATCTTAGGGTCCAAGGTATGAAGAACCTTGAGCGCCTGTTCATGATCTGAGACCAGCTGATCACGATCGCCTTGTTGGCCTGAAGCTTGTTAATGATCGATTGAAAGCGACCAAACAAGGCCTCAATAGTCTCACCCGACTTCTGTGAGAAATTTTCATACTCATGCCAGTAGGTCTGATAGAGCCTAGCCTTGACCTGAGCTATCCCCTCATGGTGTGCCTGGAGGGTAGCCCAGGTCTCTCGAGCAGTGTCGAGATGGCTAACACGCTCAAACTCACTGGGACCTAAACCAGAAAATAAAATGTTCACCACTTTGATATTGTTCTAATGCTGGGCGATTATATCATGAGAAGTGCGCTCAACAATAGGAAGTGTAGAAAAAGTAGCGTGGACACAAATATCCCAAATGTCCGAGCTCTGGCTCATGAGATGGGCTCGCATGCGAGTCTTCCAATAAGTGTAGCCAAAAGCTTCAAGGGACGGGACCTTACAATAGGAAGTCATGATCACTATCTGGGGTTAGAACCAGTTAAGGTATGGAAAAACCCTAACCAAGCTCTGATACCACTTGTAGGATAGAAAGTAGCGACCAGAGGGGGGGTGAATGGGCGCAAAAAAAATTCTTTCGAATCAATGGCCTTCTCCCAACACCCAACGCACCTCAACAAAAAACAGCAGAAGCAGAATAGATCACAAGTACTAAAAATAATCTATACTAAAAACGACCGGTGTCCTAATTAAAAAGACACCAACAAAGTGCTTAAAAGAAGATCAAGTTAACTTATAGGACAAATGACAGTTCTACTAACGATTCATCAAAGATACTGATAATTCATTAAGCACATGCAAAATATCCAAGAAATTTCAAGCAGTCCACAGATATGTGTAAGCACAATAATCAATGAATTAAATGCAGTAAAAAAATTACTTGCAGTCTTATTAATCTAAAAATAAATGCACGAGGATCGAGGAATGCGATTTACTGCTTTGATGTTGATGTGTGTGGCTTGTGGTTTGGTCTTCTCCATCATCATGCCTTGTGGACCCCACACATCAATTACTGAAGTCTTCCTTGGTTTCATGTATGCGCATCAACCAAAAAACAGAAACACTAGTGTCTTCTGGATTCCTCACGCCAAGTCAAGGCACTTGTGCCGCTCTTGATGCCATGTTGATGCAACTGCGCACCGAAACACGTGCCCCTGACGTAGCTCCATGGCCTACGCTGTACCTGCACACCAAAAGGGCTCCCACTCGCACTGCTCCAAGCAGCTGCAGCAGCTGCTGTTGCACCTCGAACACACCGTGCACTGATGCCACTACTGCGTGCGCTGACGAAGCCGATGCTACCGTACGTTCCTGTTGTGCTGCCTTTTCCCTACGCGCTGACACTGCTGCTGCGCTTTAGAGCCCTCGCGCCGAAGGCTGCACACAGCCGCACCTGCGCCTTGGGCCCGTTCGCGCTGAACAGTAGCTAGTGAAGCCACACAACACAGCCTATGCCACGAGCACACCGCACGAGGACCGAAGCAAAAGGTGGTGGTGAAAAAAATTAGCGGCGGCGGCAATTCGATCGGTGGGAGTTGACAGGCGGTGGCGGTGGAGAAGGAAAACGGGGAATAGATTGAACTCAAATTTTTAATTGCCAATGAGTTAACCCTAACCCTAGGGGGTTGGGGCCTATTTATAGGCAGCCCAACAAAAAGGAAAAAAGACAAATTTACCCCTAGGGTAAATTACACAGACACTAAAAATAAAATTGGAAATGACCGAAATGCCCTTAGGGTTTTTTACTGACTCGAATAACACAGATTGTGGGCCTAAATGCATAATAATAAAATCCTAAATAGAGATAATCATCGGTTGTCAGTTTTGCACCGAAACTGACAAAGCGTCTACCATCTTCGCACCGGATACCCGGATTGGGCTGTCCCGATTCCACAGCTCCCTCAGCCTAGCAATCGCTCGCCGCCCGTGTACCTGAGTCAATCCCAGTCAATAGACCAGTGGATCCTCTGCCACTCCTAGCCCAAGTACTCGGATTAGGCCAGCCCGACTCCGCGACCCCTCTGCCCGGCAGTCGCTCGCTGCCCGTGTACCTGAGTCACACGCAACCCAGACACGGCAGGTCTCATCTTCTCTTCACGTCTCCTCTTTAACTTCCGTTGACAATCACTCATCACATCTGGAGCCATAAGGCTTATGCTCTTCAACATGGTTCCTCAAGGGGAAGGCGATCAGGGAACGACTACACGTGGGCGGTCAGACCAGCTGTGTAGGGCTGGTCGGACCAATTGTTGCCGGCACGACCGGGTCAGACCAGCGGCACATGACTGATCGGACTGATAGTTAGGAAACAACCTTCTTGGCTCGCCAACGGTGGTTCCGATGAGAAGAAACTTATTGCAGAGGTTATTGGCGATGAAGATGATCATGTAAACTCTGCAAAATACCAAGAAATCAGAGGTAATTCGATCTAGAGACCGAATTACTGATAAAAATGCTAGAAATCCATTACGTGGATTGAACGGACGATTCACAAGCAAATCTACAAGGGTTACCATGATTACGACACGACGGGCTGATAATTTACAGCGCAAACCAACAAATATGGATGTTATGGCTAATCCTAGGGCAATGAAAGGTAGATTGAAAAGTAAAAGAACGATTCAAGAAATAATAGATTGGATCTATTAGGGTTTTAGAGGTGGTCCCTTGAATTGGCCTTGCCCCTATATTTATAGGGGTTGGTCTTGACGTTTCTAGGCTTCTAATTGATTAATTCACGCGTCCAAGTCATTAGGATTTAATTAGAGATCAAAACAACCTGAAATAAATCATATTGGATCGGACTCGGACTAGGACGGTCTGACCGAACCCATATGGTTGGTCTGACCGAGCCTACATGGCCGGTTCGACTGGACTATGTCAGGAATTGTATATTTTCTGTCCAAATTACCATTATTGACTTTTTGACAATTTTGACCATTAATGCCATTTTTTGCTATCAACACATGCCCCCTGCCTTTTGGCAATCTTAGTGAGCCAAAAGCACAACGGGCTAAGGGCGATATACTTCATATCGGCCTTGCGACACTTCAAGCGTCTTGCCACACACTTGGGAAGTACTTTTTCAAATATCTACCATTCAAAGCTCTACGAAATAGCTCTCCTTGCAAAGACTCTAGAAAATATGCATTACTTGGAGTGATTTCAATAACTTTAAAATGATCTTCCCAACTAGGCGACCATTTATCAAACTTTGGGCTTTTAGTGCCTAAAGGTAAAATCGTCTTCCAAACTAAGTCACCAACCTGAAATGATTTTACTTTCACCTTCTTGTTATAAGCTCTAGCCACTCTTCTCTTGTCTCTTTCTATAGCCTCTAGAGCCCTTAACCTCTTATTGGTCACTTTTTCCAAATTGTCCTTTAAGAGGACTTCATAATCACCGACCGATAAGCCTTCTAGTTTAAGCAATCTCAAAGAGCCAAGATTCACCTCTATGAGTAAAACAACTTCTTGTCCATACACCAACTCATATGGACTCATATTGGTAGCACCGTGCTTCGCTATTCTACATGCCCACAATGCCTCAGAAAGCACTTCATGCCACCTTCTAGGAAATTCTTCAATCTTCTTCTTAATAAGCTTAATCCCAGTTTTATTACTAGACTCGGCCTGACCATTGGTCTGAGCATAGTATGGTGAAGAGTTTATCAACTTTATACCAAAAGATTCAGAAAAATCGCGCACATCTTTAGAAACAAATGAAGCACCCTGATCTGTAGTAAGAGTTTGGGGAATACCAAATCTATGTATAATGTGCTTTGAGATGAAATCAATTACATCGTTATGCATCATATTCTTGAGAGGCAGGACCTCGACCACTTGGTGAAGTAATTTGTAGCCATCAACACGAACTGATGCACTTTTGAAGAGGAAGCATGAATCTAGGCGATGAAGTCCAAGCCCCAACCTCGGAGTGACCATGGTTTGATAATAGGATTAAGCAAAGACGCAGGAGCAAGCTGAATATTACCAAACCTTTGACATGCTTCACATCCTCTATAGTACCTAAAATAATCCTTAGTTATAGTCGGCCAATAAAACCCCACTCTTTTGAGCATCCAAATCATCTTCAGGGCCAACTGATGAGTACCGCAAAGTCCTTCTTGTACTTCACCCATAGAAAGCTTAGATTGATCGACATTCAAACTTTTCAAAAGTACTCCATCGATTGTTCGCCGATACAACTCATCATCAAGGAACACAAATTTAAATGCTTGTCACTGAACCTTCCGATCAACCTACTTACTAGGATCTCTCAAACATTGAACAATCTCAATACCTCTTTCATGTCAGCGCTTCAAAGTTCTTAATTTTCTCAAGTCTCTTAGGATCGATCTCAATACCTCTTTCAAGAATCATAAATCCTTAGAACTTACCTACCGACATGCTAAGACCACACTTGAGCGGGTTCATTTTCAGGCCATACTGACACATTCTTTCAAAAGCAACTCTCAAATATGCTAAATGGTTACCCATAGCATCCGATTTGACTACAACATCATCTATATAGACCTCTAGCTTAACTCCTAATAACAAGTCATGAAAGATCAAGTTCATAGCACGTTGATATGTAGCACCAGCATTCTTTAAACCAAAAGTCATCACAACCCACTCAAACAAGCCGACAAAACCAGGACATCCAAAGGCCATTTTGTAGACATCCTCTTTGACCATAAAATTTTATTGTAACTAGCATTACCATCAAGAAAACTTAGTACCTTATGTCCCGAAGCATCGTTGATCAACATTTCGTCTATTGGCATGGGGTATTGAGAAACCAAGGGTTGGTTTCGGAGTCTGTGATGAGTGATTGACATGTTTCACCTTATATATTCGGAGGGTGTTTCACCGAAGGGTTCAGTGGGTCTGGTTGCTGCGGCTGTTGCAGTGGAGTGTGACTATCGGAGGGGTCCGACAATAGACGATGACTTGGTTGTACCGAAGGGTTCAGTATTTTGGGTGGTACACCGGAGTGTGTGCCAAAGGTTGTTTAGTCGGAGAGGTCTCCGGGGTACTGGATACACTTGTCTGTTTGTCTATGGTACGCAGGTGACTTTGGATGCGATGGACGGTTCGTAGCAAGTGAACCTAGGTCAAGCAGGTGGCTTGATGCAAGGCGAGCGGGGAGCTTGGTCACGGAGGCTGCGTGGGTTCAAGGTCGGTCCTCGGGTCAAGGTGCGCCAGGTGAAGGTAGAGAGTGCGGAGGGTGGCTCTGGCTGAAGGTAGCCCAAGACGAAGTCCTTGGAGGCGAGGCACTTCGAAGGGTACTCCGAATGGAGTGACTTCGGAGTATGGTGGACGAAGTCCTCAACAATGAGGCAAGGCGTTCGAAGTGTGCTCCGGAGGGAGGCACTCAAAGGTTCACCCGATGGAGGTCTTAGAAGTCGAGGTGTGTTGAAGGCATGGTCCGGGTGAGGTTCGTCGAGGAGTGTGCTCGGGGAGAGACACTATGACGAAGTGCTCATGGAATGTTTCATGCGGAGGCCTTGGACGAAGGAGGGACTTCGAAGGGTGGTACTACGAAGGTGGGGCTTCAGAGTGTGGTTGACTTGAGGTACTTTGGCCATGCGTGGCTTCAGTTCATGGACTGACGGAGTTCGAGCTGGGAGTAGCTACGAAGCCATGGTGGTCCACTCCGGAGGTGATGGCGCGAAGGCTCAAGGGCTTTGACGGATTCAGCTCAAAACCGTCACTGTATCGAAGGCTGACTTCGTTTGAGCGAAGGCTGTTTGGCTGAAGGCTTCTCACCAAAGCTAACGCACCCCTCGCGTGCAAAGGGGGGCTTCAGAAGACTCCAAAACTGCAAAGGTTGATCGTGTTTGCTCTGCAAAAGCTGATGTTGTCTCCTCTGTGAAGCTGACAAAATAAGCCTCCAAATAAAGTAGACTACCATCTGTACCCCCTGTTCTGATGAGACAAAATCAGTGTAAACCCTAGGGGTAAAGTAGTCTATTCATAGGGCTGAATAGTGCCTATAAATAGTGAAGGCTGGCTAGACATCGGTAACACTTTTTTGGGTAGCCATTTTTAGAACTCCTGTGCTAGCTGCCACACACTCATGTATTCAAACATGTGAGTTCATTTTGTGTTCCCTATTCAAGCAATGAAACTTTGATTCTGTTTTCATTTACTACTTGAATTTGTGTGCTATTTTTGCATTGCATGTCTTGATTTCTTTGTGCTCTACTTCTTCCTGGTTCGAGTTTGTGCACTGGGGTGCTTTAGGAGAAGTGTGTGTTCATAGTGTGTATTCGCTCTGTGTAAACCGGAGGCTAGTACTCTCTGATTAGTAGCGAAACACTGTGGGTGGCTTAAAATCGAAGCCTATTTTCCTCCCTATCGAGGTCCTCAGCGCAGTGTGTTCAGAGTGTGTTTGACCTTCGAAATATGAAGCCTAGTACCAGTTGCTAGTGTAGAGTATCTGGTCGAGGTCCGCAGTGGGAAACCATCTCCTATGAAGGGTGAAGTGCGAAGTCTGCTCAAAGGCACCTAGTGTGCGGAGCCTGCACTGACTTAGCAGAGTTGAGTTTTTGGTTTTGTGGGTGGAGCGAAGTCTTCTTGACTTCGAACTTTTACTCCTCGCGAAGCCTGATTTCAGAGTTGTGAAATACCTCCGAGCTAGACCTCTGAAGGGTGTTTTCAAAGTTTGTTCCGCAGAAGACAAAATTAAAACAGAAGGCTATTTTTAGCCTGAAATTTTAAAAGCTCCCATTCACCCCCCTCTGGTCACCATTTCTTGTCCAACAGGTATTCATCTTTCGGAGTGGCCTTGTTTAGGTCCCTGAAATCAATACACACACAAATCTTTCCACTCCCTTTCTTTTCGATAGGCACAATGTTAGCAACCCATTCAACATACCTGCACGACCAAATAAACTCAGCTTTAAGTAATCATTCTATCTCTTCTTTAACTCGGTCATACATGGCCAAATTAAAGCAATGAGTGGGATGTTTATAAGATCTAAACCCAGGTTTGATAGGCAGCCGATGCTCCATGAGCTCACGACTACATCTGGGTATCTCGCTATACTACCATGTAAAGCAATCGACGTACGAATGAAGTAACTTTATTACTTCGGCCTTATCACAAGCCGATAAATTCTGATTTACAAAAGTTGGCCTTGGAATACTACCATCGCTTATATCTACCTCTTCTAGAGGGTCGACCGATGCAAAACCATGACCCAACTTCTCAACCTCACTAAAATCTTTAGTGGCTTCAGCGATACTGTCTTTAGAAGATCGATATTGCTCTACGTGAGACTTTAGCCAATCCAGATTGCTTATACCTAACAATATAACTAGTTTAGAGACAATTGAGCTACACTAGACGGCTTTATAGAGACTGGAACAAACCTCCCCTTAGACACGATAACAAAGTCGTAATCTATGAGGTCTCTACCTAGCAGACACTCTACCTTATCATGGATGGCGTCTATAGACACATTGGCCAAAGCAACCTAGGACATACAACCTCTACATCATCGACGTCCCACTGGATAAAACACTGGTGCAAGGTAGATGGAATACAACAATTTGTGTGAATCCAATCATGCCCAAGTAGTACAATATAGTTACCTTTCACATCTACCACGAAGAACGCTGTCAGCAACATCTTATTTCCCACCGTCAGCTCTAGAGTAAGCATGCCATTGGCCTCAGATCTCTCGCCGTTGAAGCCATTCATCATCAGGTTGGTCTTCATCAAGTCCTCCTCGTTCCTACCGAGATTCTTCAAAAGAGAGTACGACATCAGGTTGATGGTGGCGCCTCTGTCTACAAGCTTCTTTGAGATCGTCTTGTCGTCGATGTGTCCTTTGATGTACAGGGGCCTCAAGTGACAAGACGACTCCTCGGGCTTCTCAAAAATAGCTTCACGTGGGCCGAAGTTTAGTTGAGCGACCTCGACCTCATCTCCTAGAGGACCAAACTTAGCGGGAAGCATCACCACGTTCACATCCATCGGTTGAGGGAGTGGTCTCTCCAAGATAGGTGTGTATTTATCATCCAACATGTCATCATCGTCATCACTTGGAGTGGGAGCCGAGTTGTCCACCGCAACCGGCTTGGGCTTCCATACCTACTTGGGTACTAGTCAGGGACGAATCTCCTCGAAATCGTGTCCCGTTTGTCCTCAGGATTCTTCTCCCTCATCTCTTGAGCTCGAAGACGCTGTAGATGCCTCTTTTGGGACTTGGTCATGCCTGGAGGTGCCCATGAAGGTTGTGGCCTCTTGTCGAACGCCACAAACTTGCTCCTAGAAATTTTGGCCGAATGGGAATTACACGGATCGGCCTCAACATTTTTGCACTTGGTGGGGGTACCCCCTATACCCTATCGGTCGGACCGGCCTTACTGGGCCAGTCTGACTGGGCCTTGTTGGTCGGACTAGCCATGGTGGGCCGGTCTGACCGGTCATTGCTGGACGATTGAAAACTGCCGGTCGGACTGACCATAGTAGGCCGGTCAGATCGGGGTGGTGCAGGTGGTCTAACTGGCCCTGAGGCTACGGTCAGACCGACAGGATCTGCCTCAGCTTTCTTCTGCGGCTCGCCTCCGTTCTGCTCTAGCGGGGCCCCTCAGAGATTGGGACATCCGAGGAACTCACTTTGATGACAATGGTCTCAGAACTCTGGTCTGGTCATCCTTGAAGTGCGACGGACATCATACTAAAGACATCGCCTCCCGCTGCGCTCATCTGCCCCTGCATGTTATGGATCTCGGGTAGCACAAATGGAGCACCCATAAAAAGTGAGGGAATGGATAACCAGTGGGCAAAAAGTAATATGGGGCCCACTGCACCATCGTGAACTGATACGGAGGTGGAGGCATCGGTGACTCTAGTGGTCTCGCCTAGCGTGGGCCGAACTCATTCCTTCGCGGAGGGTTCGAGCTATCTGGAGGCCCTGGCCGAGTGTTTGCCTTCTTGGCCCTCTTCTTGTGCTTCTAGAGTAGCATCTCATATGTAACCTTCTGCTTCTTGTGTTATTTAGCCGACGACACAACATTGGTGTTCACCTTCCAAACCCCTACCTCCGAATTTTTTGGCACGAGCATCTACAGGCGATGTTCTCCAATTAAGACCTCCTTCCCCTTAGCTGACTCGGCCTGCTCATGCCGAATTAGCACCTTCTTCCCATCGAGATCGATGGTGTTCACGGGGAAGGGGTCTTGGTCGAGCTTCATTTTGGGATTAGTATCCAATTTCAACCGTCCGTCCTTTATGGTCGATTGAACCTGTCGATGAAAAAATTGCAATCGTTAGTAGAATGAGAATGTGAATCACACCACTTACAATAAGTGCATTTCTTCAAATCGTCAGCAGTGGGAATGATGTGACCCTTCGGCAACCTGAGGAGTTTGTTCTTTAACAAAAAATCAAATATCTTGTCGCACTTGGTCACGTCAAACATGTACTTGACTTCACTGGGCCGACTCTTAGTGGGAGACCGTCATAACTCAGAGCGAGTAACAGGCTTGGACTTACTAGACCAAGTCCACTTTGCGGTGTACATATCGGCCGAGTCATCCTCACTCTCCGATGATTGCTCATCGGAGTGCTCCATGACGTGTACCTCGTCCTTAGGCTTGCTAAAGGTTTTAGTGAATTTTTTATTCTTGACTCGGACTTCCTGGACCAGAGCCTGTTGAAAAACTTGACTAACCTCTAAGAAGTTCTAGCCCTCTTGCTTATCCTTAAGTTCGGAATGTAAACCATTAAACGCTAAGTCAGCCAAATCCCTCTCGGAAATGTTCAAGTTGAAATATTGGTTTCTGGTGTTTTAAACTGCCTAATGTAGTCAGAGACGCCCTCATTATACTTTTATTTAAATGATGTCAAGTGCGAGAGTCTAAGTGCAGTTTCCCCAGTGTAAAAGTAATCATGAAATTTCTGCTCTAACAGGGCCCAAGTCTGAATGGAGTTCGGCGGTAGCGCCGAAAACCAAGTGAAGGCCGTGCCGGATAGTGAAAAGGAGAACATTATAAGTTTAAAGGTATCCGACCCACTAGCTTCACCACACTGTTCTAGAAACTGACCTATGTGATCCTAGGTGGTCTTATTACCCTCGCCATTGAATTTGGTGAACTTAGGAACCCTAAAACCGTGAGGATATGGGATTGTGTCATAATGGTTCGGGTATGGCATGTGGTAAACCCTAGTCTGATCTCGGGGTGTGAAGCCCATACACTCCCTAAAAAGCGCGTGAATACACTCATCCATGTCATCTACGCCTCTCTCTTGTGCGCATCTCTCATGCGGTGGCATGACACGTAGTGGTATACCGGCGTGTCGGCCGTATGGCTCCCCTTTATTACCCTCCTCTAGTGATGGCTCATGATATGCAATGTTATCTAGCCTATGCGGGTGTGCAGGAGCAGGAGGTGTGGGCAGTGCTGGTAGAGGTAGCTGTGGGATCGGAATGGTGACTAGAGGGGGTGAATAGGCATCTCAATAAATTCTCGCGCCTCTAAATGACCAAAGATACTCAAAAATAATTCAAAACTTTTTCTTGTACTGATCGGATTTACAAATGCCGAATTCTTTTTCACAGTCAGCACTTGATTCACCGACTTCCCAAGTCAGACACTAGAACTCCGACTAGACAGCCTTGTCGGAATATGAGTTGCCGACAGAACCCAAAACCCACAGCAGGAGATGAGTTACTTGCATTGAACAGTAGCTGATTTCTTATATGGTACAGTAGCACACTTTTTAACCAATACAGAAGTACCAATATATAAATCAAATTGATTGGCAGATGAAGATGTAATAATCTGAATTCAGTGGTAAAACCAAAAAAATTTCATGCAAACTTCAGATTATACTGCAGTGCAAAACCGTACATGCATTACACACACATCAGATGCATGCAGTGGAGAATCAAGAGCTAGAAGCACAAAAACTGAATCTATTAAGCAGAGAATCAAAATGCTTCTGGATGTACACTTGCAGGCAAAAATTCATGTAAACAAGTCTGCCCTGGTGTACAAATGAAGCTAATCAGATGAATACATTTTGATCTCATAAACAAAAACAAAGAAATCCCAGCTAACTACTCTGATTCAGGCACATGATATTTTCAGGAAAACCAGCAAAGGAATCTAGCTGAATATCAAAGCTGTTCCGGCAATAGAAATAGTACATGCACACATTACTACCTAGAGAAGACCGATGAACAGTATACTCTGGCAATAGTTGCTTTGACCAGAGGAAGAGCAATGGCTGTGAAACAATGAACCAGAAATATACTCAAAGCAGAATCAAAACAAATTGGGGTGAAAAATGCACCAGGAGCTAGTGACCAAAAGGATGCATAAGATCACAATTATGTTACAAGTAAAAGCAATCACACAGCTAAAAAATGATGTGCTGTTCTAGCAAGTCCGGCGACAAGAAAGCCCTGCACTCAACGCTCTGGCCGGCAGCATAAAAATCTCACGCATACACCTAATGTTTGGCTTTCTGGTCGGCAGTAGGAGCAAAACGATAAGCTATCCGGGAGAATACAACCATAGAAAAACCAGAAATGAAGATTAAATTGATCCGGCAAATATCAGAAAATAAAACCACTGCACAGATCAAACATATAAACACCAGATTGCGAAATTGATGCACATCCAATCAGAGAAGGCAAAAATAGATGAAGAACAGTCACAAGGACTAAAACCAGATGTGCCTGGCATCTGGAGTGAAAAGAAATAATCCAGAGATGCACCAATTAATTCACAGGAGAAGATTAGTAACAGTAATTACCTGGTAATTCCATTAGCAGTGAAACAACAAAAAATTACTTAATGGTGTTCTGCCAGTGAAGAAAAAGTGAAGAGAATACGACAACCAAATGATGTAGATGAACCGTAACAATACTATGCACTTACTGAAATTTTGTGATGGCAAAATTGTTGTAGCTCTTCCAGCAAGCAGCGAGACCACACTGTAATGAATTCGGCTGGAGATAAATATTGCAAGAAGAAAGGACTAGCCGGCGGCTGGGAGAGATATTGGAGCTAGTGATCTGAAAAATTTTGGATTAATGAAAGTGAGCAGCCCTAACCCTTAGGCATGGGGTCCTTTATATAGGCTAGCCCATTAAAGTAATCCCCAAAATGCCATTAGGGTTAAAGTTGTGAGTATTTACCTAAATGCCATAATGTATTTTTAGAATTACAAATTTTGAAAAATACATTAATGTTTTACTCTAATTTATTACAACATTGACCCTATTCTTTTAATATATTTTAAGAATTTGAAAATTCTGAAAAATACTAAAAGATTACACTTAATTTAAGTTACTAAACAAAAAATTAACTCCTATTTATTGGAATTAAAAAACATTTTGAGATGAGACGGTTTTCAGCAAAAACCGACAAAGCCTCCCAGATCTTCGACATGTGTTGTCAATCCGCGAACTTGACTGCTAGCAAGTCTCTCCAGCTCTCGATCACTCGAGCCGCCTTGTCACTTGCACTGGCTTCCCTTTCACTGACTTGATCAACACTTTGTCTTGATGAACAATTCTCCCATGTCTCGCTTCGTCTCCATGCCTACGCCTGAGATCACTTTGAACTTCAACTGGCATCCTCGACCATCTGGCATTAGACTCCCTGCCTAACCCTAATCACTCGCTGTTGGAACGACGGATCGAACCAGCAGGTTTTCTTAGTGGAAGTAAAGGAATGTAGTATGCTCTGTATTCTTGGATCGTGTGTTTATTACAACTGTAGTTGGGGGGTATTTATAGGGCGCACCGCTCTAAAGGGCCAGGCGCCTCTAAACCGTCAACCGCTACTCGGCCTGACACTGGCCAGTAATACAGACAAGATAGACTCCGCATAGTACAGACAAAGCGGACTCCGCGCAGTACAGACAGAAAGATTCGGCCCTGACAGCGTATCAGCCGTGTCGGGCGCTTCCTGGGCCGCCTGACATAGCGTAGACGATCGCGATCCTGTCCCCCTGTAGGCTTGACTGGTCTTCTTTCCGCCAAGCCTTCCTCCGGAACCACTGCTCGGTCCGAAGGGTGACCTTCGTCATCCTAGCCTCGGGGGGTGGCCCCCGACATCTTCAGCCCGGAGGGTGGCCCATGGCTTCTGCCCGATCGCTCCCCCCCGAGGACCCCTTCCGGCGCCTCTCGGAGCCTTCGAGGGCCTCCAACTTCCTTGCTCGGAGGTCCGAGTGCCTCCGGCATAAAGCTTCGGGTCTTCCGGTAGTGGTCTCCCTTCAGGGTCGTACGAACCCTCGCGCTCCCCTGTAGTCATCGGGATTATCTCCCCCAACAGTAGCCCCTCGCTTCTTCCCTCTTCGAGTGCCCTGCGTAAGAGAGGGTGGAAGCGCATATGATAATACCAATAACCTTTGTAAGGAAAACGACTTACACGGAGATGCTGGATCCTCCTGTGAAGCGATCTCCTCCGATTGTTCCGAAGGTGCTTCGAGGCCGCTGGGTGCCTGGGAATCCGGAGGCCAGGAGCCAATCTCGGAGCTCCCTCGGCAGGTTGAACCTCTCCCCCCTTTGGAGGGAGAAGTTTGACCGGTTGCGCGGGCGTCCACGCGCCTTTGACCGCCAGGTTCCGGCGCCCGAGGAGGCAAGCCAGGGCATTACTTGGTGTAGTTAATGCAGTGCGCATGCAGGAGACTGGTGCGCCTGATGCGCCGGTTGGACCTTAATGAGAATGCTGCGCGCCCGTTACGCGCGCGCACCGAGCGGGCGGAAGGTGGACCGGCGACGACCCTTGTGCTTAAATAGCCCCTAATACACTGGTTAAGCCTCCTCCTGCCGGCTTGACCAGCTCTCTCTCCTCACTCTTGGCAACAAGTGCCTGCTCTCTGAGCTCTTGCTTCCTCCTTGTCCCCTTTTGCCATGGTGAAGAGTGCAGCCCCTGCCGTGGCGGTGGATCCCCGTTTCTTGCAGCGCCAAATGGCGGCGGCGGTAGCAGCGGCCGCGACGACGCCTGGCCTAGGAGAGGCACGCGACTCACGGGAGCTCCGTCCCGCTTCGGAGCAGTTTCGGGAGCAAACTCTAGAGCTTGGGCCGTCGGCGTGCACAGACGCGTCCATCGAGCAAGTGACCAGAGGCCGCCTTGGCCCCGAAGCGCCTGCGAGGAAGCCAGGCTGGGAATCAGTCCCACAGCCGCGGGAGGGAGAGGTCGTCGTCTTCGAGGCCTTCTTCGACGCGGGGCTGGTGTTCCCTGCTTCGGAGCTCCTCGCCGGGGTGCTGGATGCCTTCCACCTGGAGCTCCCGCAGCTGTCTCCAAACACCGTGGCCCACCTCTGAGGAGCCATGCTGAATAGCGTGGGCCTCATGGCTCCAGATGTGATGAGTCATTGTCAATGATAGTCAAAGAGGACTGAAAAGAGAGAGAAGACCTGCTGCGTCTGGGCCGCGTGTGACTCAGGTACACGGGCAGCGAGCGACTGTCGGGCAGAGGGGCCGCGAAGTCGGGTTGGCCCAATCCGGGTACATGGGCTAGGAGCAGTAGAGGATCCACTGGGCTGTTGACTGGGATTGACTCAGGTACATGGGCAGCGAGCGATTGCCGGGCTGAGGGAGCTGCGGAATCGGGCCGGCCCAATCCGGGTACCCGGTGCGAAGACGGTGGACGCTTTGTCAGTTTCGGCGAAAAACAGACGACCGTTGATTTCAGATCTGACCGTTCTGAGGCGAAGCCGTAGCTGCTACGAAAGCTCCGCATCAGGACAAGTTACCTTTATTTAGTTTTTTACTATTTTGCCTTTAGGCCCATAGTCTGTCAGTCGAGTCTGTAAAAAATCCTAAGGGCATTTCGGTCTTTTCCATTTTTATTTAGCGTCTGTAAAAAACCCTAGGGGTATTTCTGCATTTTTCCATTTAATGGGCTGCCTATAAATAGGCCCCAATCCCTAGGGTTAGGGTTAACTCACTTTAATTGAAAAATATCAGAGTTTATCCCACCTGCTCCTGTTTCTGTGCGCCGCCGCATTAAAGTTCTTCCCTGTTCATCGCGACTCCAACTAAAATCGCATCGGGTTCAAGAAATCCTCTAAACAGGTTTCTTTATTCCATCTCAAGTTATTTTTATTGTGCGCATCGGGAAGAAAGCATTTTTGCAGCCGTGTTTGAGAAATGTGTTTATCTGGCTAGCATGCGTGCGTTGAACAGTGCGGCTACTGCTGTGTTATCCTTGTTTATTCAATACAGCATCTTTATTCTTCTCTGAGGTTCATTTGTTTTTGAAGGCTTAAATTTATTCCTACCATGCTAGTCCCATCAGAGTACTTGATATGAGTATTTATTTTTCTCATAGTTTCCTGTTGCCTCCTGGTGCATGCGTTTCTCCCTAGTCACTAGTTTTCAACTAGCTAGCTGCAAGTGCAGTCTGTTTCCTTCAGTTTTTTTTCGTGCTGGTGTAGTTTTCTCCAGGTTTTAGGCTGTCAGCTAGTTGATAGCTTTGGTTCCTTGTGCTCCGTAGCTTAGCTAGCTTTGCAGGCTGTTTGTTTATATCTGTCTTGCTGCAGGAAAGCTTAATCATTACAGCTAGCACTTGGTTTCCTTCAGCTGCAGTTCAGCCACATAAATCCCTCTTTTGTTTTCTATCTTGGCGTTCTGTTCAAGAGAAGAAAGGTTCTTCTTGCACGTTTCCTGTGAACAGTGCTCTTGGGTGGCCGGATTAAATCTGCACTGTACTCGTTAATTTTTCTGCGGCACAGTAAAGTTCATCTCAATACTTGGGCATTTATAAAAGTTTATTTCTAAACATTCTGTGCTGAATATCGCTAACATTTTTATTCTTCACATTGTACTATGAATGCTGGATTGATGTATTTGTGTTTCTTTAGTGCATTTTAAATCATCTATGAGCACGTCTATTTACATCATTTATTTTATCTGTTAGATGATTGAATATCATTGATATTTTTAGTTGCACTTCCTGTAATGCCTATGAGTTGAATGCATTGTTAATCTGCCTTTAAGCACTTTGTTGGTGTCTTTTCGATTAGGACACCGGTCGTTTTTAGGCTAGATCATTTTAGGTCTTGTTGATCTGTTTATTTTTCCCTGCTAAGTCTGTCGAGGTGCTTTGGGTATTGGGAGCAGGCCATTGATTCGAAAGAATTTTTTTTGGCGCCCATTCACCCCCCTCTGGTCGCTACTTTCGGTCCTACAAGTGGTATCAAAGCTTGGTTAGGGTTTTTCCATACCTTAACCGGTTCTAAACCCCAGTAGTGATCATGACGTCTCCTGGCAAGGTCCCGTCCTTGGAAGCTTATGGCTATAATTATTGGAAGACTCGCATGCGAGCCTATCTCATGAGCCAAAGCTCGGACATCTGGGACATCTGTATTCACGCTACTTTCACAGTGTTTCCTGTTGATGAGCGTGATTCTCCATATATCATTGCCCAACATCAGAACAACAACAAAGCGGTGAATATTCTGTTTTTTGGTTTAGGTCCCACTGAATTTGAGCGTGTGAGCCATCTCTCCACTGCGAGAGAGATCTGGGCTACCCTCCAGGCACACCATGAGGGGACAACCAGGTCAAAGCTCGACTCTATCAGACCTACCGGCGTGAATATGAGAATTTCACACAGAAGCCGGGTGAATCTGTTGAAGCCTTGTTTGGTCGCTTTCAGTCGATCATTAACAAGCTTCGGGGCAACAAGGGTGAGGGTGTTCAGTTAGTCTCAGATCACGAGCAGGCCCTCAAGGTTCTCCATACCTTGGACCCAAAGATCTAGGAGATCAAGGTATCCTCTATCATTGAGAGCACATCTTATGATACCTTGACCATTTCTGAGTTGTTTAGCAAGCTGAAGGCCACCGAGGTTGATACCCAGTTGAGATCAACTCTCACTGGCTCTGGATCAAAGTCTCTGGCCCTTGCTACACCTTCTGTTGATCCCTCTTCTGTGAGCTGTGTTGGGTTCTCTTTGATGTCTATCACTGAGGACCAGCTTGAGTCTTTGGGAGATGATGATTTGTGTCTGTTTAACAACCGGGTGCGTCGTGTTTATGACAAAAGGATGTTCAAAAGACACGGCACAAAGACCGGATGCTTTGAGTGTGGTGATCCAGGACATTTCATCGCCGACTGCCCCAAGCGCAATGGCCACAAGAAGGGCACCGGTGGTGGCTTCCACGACTCCGGCAAGCACGACAGCTCCTCCTTCAACAAGGGCAAGCCAAAGACCAGATTCTTCAGAAAGGCCCTGAAGGACTACCGGCGAGAGAACAAGAAGCGCGACAAGGCCTTCTTCGCTGAGATGGAGAAGAGCTACTCCAAGCGGTCCACGTCCTCTTCCTCTTCATCGAGCTCAAGCGATGAGGAGATCATCATCAGGAAGGGGAAGGACAAGGACGATCCAGCGGGCCTTTGCTTCATGGCCTTCGGGGACAGACCGAAGAGCCACTCACATCAGCGCCGAAGATCCCGCAAGAGCTTTTGCTCAATGGTTCTTGGGGATAAGGAAGAAAAGAGCTCCTCCGATGACTCCGACGACGACGACAACAAGGTATCATCCTATGAACGCGAAATTGTTGATTTACTTGAGAGCAATCGTCAGGAGTTGAAATATCGGGAAAAACTGCTTAGGGGGGCCAAGAAGAGGATAGATGAGTTAGAGAGTGAGCTTGCCGTAGCCAACGGTAGAATTGAGAGTCTATCTTCTTCCCCCTGCTTGGGTGATAGCAGTGAGTGCTCGAAATGTGAGGTGCTTCTGTGTGACTTGTCAACTCTGAAGTCCAAGTACACAGAAAGGGTTGATGAGAGGGACGCTTTGGCCACTGAGCTTGAAAGCGCTCAGCTGGAGCTGAAAGATGCTCAAGCCACTTTCGTCGCACCCTGTGCTGATTGCCCATCTCATCTAGCTGTCTTAGCTGAGCTGAAAGCCAAGGGCGATGTGCATTTGGGTGATTTGGAGAGAGTGAGAGCTGAGCTTGCGCAGACTAGGCTAGAGCTTGAGACACTGTCAGTTCCACCCACTATCTGTGAGAACTGTCTGTCTCTTAGACTTGAGTTGATTAAGCTAAAAGCCGAGAAGTCTGTCCAGGTAGATAGCGAGTGTGAGACCTGCTTGTCTCTGGTGGAGGTACTAGCTTCCTTAAGAGAGGAGCTAGTTGATTCTCAGAATGAGAACTTTTACCTCCGTTCTATCCTGAGTTGGATCAGTGCCAGAGAGCCACAGCTCGGCATGATGATCCAACAGTTCAAGAGGCAGGATGGGTTTGGGGTAGGATACACCTACACCAAGGGTGACTTTGAGAGTGCAATTAGCCAGGCAGTGGAGTGGAGTAAAATGACTCCTGAGCAGAGATATCCCAAGACCCATTCCACTGAGTCTTCCCAGGCTTGTCAGCCCAAGGATGGAGTGATCCATGAACCACCCAAAGCTCCACCCAAGAAACCCATCTGGGTTCCAAAGCCCAAACTCCTCCACACTTCTCTAGACTCTCTTCCTGGACCCTCTCAGCCCAAGAAGACAACACCAATCACCACTAAGCCCAAGAACCCCAAGCCTCAACCACATCCCAAGAAGCCTACCTATCATTGTGAGTACTGTTAGAGAGACGGGCATCTTGCGGAGTTTTGCTTCAGGAGGAAGCGGGTTGAGAGAGCAGAGCGTGCTCGTGGTGGTCAGGAGCAGTTCTACCAGTAGGGTGGTAGACTGAGAGTTTCTCGACGCGGGGAGAGGCTGGAGGCCAGGCCGCGTCGTGTAGGTGGTGGTAGAGGAGACAGCTTTCATGCTCGTGCTCCAGATGGTGGTGTTCATTCCGGCAGAGCTCCAGGCCGTTTTGGCTACGGTCCTGGACCTCGTGGCCGAGGTTTTAGGCAGAACCGAGGACCGCGCTTTGAGCCGCGTTTTGGTCCAAACTTTTCTGATGATTTCTGCTTTCCGTCTTTTGAGCAGATGGCTCGACACTGGTTTAGCTCTTTTGCTAAACCTGGTGCCGGACCATATGCTCCCACTTACAGCCACTGATTGTGCAGGATCGGGGACTGGAGGACGTTTGGATCATGGACTCAGGATGCTCTCGACACATGACGGGACATCGCAGATGGTTCTCCAGTCTCACTCCCCCGAGCTCCAAAGAATACATCACCTTCGGGAACAGTGGTCAAGGGAAAGTAAGTGGCATTGGCTCAATTCGCATTTCAGACCATTTTTCTTTAAAGAACGTTGCTTTGGTTGGAAACTTGAACTTTAATTTGATTTCTGTTTCGCAACTTCTTGAGGATGGTTTGGAAGTGCGTTTTAAGAAGGGCAATTCTTCTGTGATTGATTCTAGAGGGTCTTTGATTTGCCAGATCTTACCTTTCGGTAAAGTTTTTCGAATTGACTTCTCTAGTTCTTTTGGCCCTTCTCGCTGTTTGATTGCTGGATCTTCTTCTGAGCTCTAGAAGTGGCATAGGAGGTTATGTCATTTGAGTTTTGATCTGCTAGTCAGGTTAAGCTCTATGGACCTCATCCGAGGATTGCCAAAGCTTAAAATAGAGAAAGATCTAGTTTGTCATCCCTGTCGTCACGGGAAAATGGTTGCCGCTTCTCACTCACCTGTGACTCAGGTGATGACTTCGTATCCGGGCAAGCTGTTACACATGGACACTATCGGTCCATCTCGGGTACGCTCAGTCGGTGGGAAGTGGTACGCACTTGTGATTGTTGACGACTTTTCTCGATTCTCGTGGGTCTTCTTTTTGGAGTCTAAGGATGAAACTTTTCATTTTGTTCATGACCTGATTTTGAAGCTGAAGAATGAGAACAATGGTCGGATGCGAGCAATTCGCTCCGACAATGGCTCTGAGTTCAAGAACTCTCAGTTCGTCAGTTTCTGTAGTGATCAGGGTCTTGACCATCAGTTTTCTGCTCCTTACACTCCCCCACAGAATGGCGTTGTGGAACGAAAGAACCGCACGCTAGTCGAGATGGCCAGGACGATGCTCGATGAGCATAGGACTCCTAGGCACTTTTGGGATGAAGCCATGAACACGGCTTGCTATCTGGCCAACCGCATTTTTCTTAGAGCTTACCTAGGTAAGACCTCATACGAGTTGCGGTTTGGCAGACAGCCCAAGGTGAGCCACTTGCGAGCATTTGGCTGCAAGTGCTTTGTGCTCAAGAAGGGAGGGCATTTGGACAAGTTTGAGTCTCGTTGCTGGGATGGTGTTTTTCTTGGTTATGCATTGCATTCTCGAGGTTTCCGTTTTTGGAACCTCGAATCCCAGCAGCTTGTCGAGACTTGCGAGGTTTCTTTTGATGAGTCGTTGCCTTCTTTAACTCCTTCTTTTGAGCTTTCTGGTGATGGTGAGCTCGGAGAGTCCATCTTTGAGGAAGATGAGGATACTCCAACTGCTGATGAGGGTGGGCCTTCTGCACCTCCTGCAGAGCCCACACCTTCTGAGACTTCGACTGAGGACGAGGGCGGACCTCTGATCACTTCTTCCACTTCAATCGAGCCCCCTCAGTCGAGTCCAGAGGTGCCAGCTGCTGACTCCGGTGAGGTGACTTCAGATCACCAGGGATCCCGAGCAGTTCAGCGTGATCACCCCTCAGAGTTCATCATCGGTGATGTGTCTACAAGAACTTTGCGTTCATCTGTTGACTCTCTTGCTGTGTTTGCTGAATCTGCTTTTGTTGCATCTTTTGAGCCTAGAGACGTTTCTCATGCTCTTTCTGACTCGAACTGGATTAATGCCATGCAAGAAGAGCTTGAGAATTTTGTCCGCAATCAGGTTTGGACACTGGTTGAGCTGCCACCCGGATGCAACCCCATAGGCACCAAGTGGGTGTTCAAGAACAAGCAAGGTGAAGATGGGGTTGTGGTGCGCAACAAAGCTCGACTAGTTGCCCAGGGTTTTTGCCAGAAGGAAGGTATTGATTTTGAAGAAACCTTCTCTCCTGTTGCCCGTCTTGAGTCCATTCACATTCTTTTAGCTTTTGCCGCTTCGAAGGGTTTTAAGCTTTTTCAAATGGACGTCAAGAGTGCTTTTCTGAACGGGTACATAGAGGAGGAGGTTTATGTTAGGCAGCCCCCCGGTTTTGAGAATCCTAAGTTTCCTCGACATGTTTTTAAATTGCAAAAAGCTTTATACGGGTTAAAGCAAGCCCCCAGGGCTTGGTATGACCGGTTAAAGCAGTTTTTGTTGGGGAAGGGATTTGTGATGGGTTCGGTGGATAAGACTCTCTTCTTTCTTAGAGATGTTTCAGATTTTTTAGTCGCTCAGATATACGTGGACGATATTATCTTTGGCGGTACAACTAACGATCTTGTGTCCAAGTTTTCTGAGCAGATGCACAGCGAGTTTGAGATGAGCCTCATGGGTGAGCTCAAGTATTTTCTAGGGCTCCAGATCAAGCAGACCAAGGACGACACCTTCATCCACCAGGGTAAGTACACTCGGGACATGTTGAAGAAATTCGACTTTGGTGGAGAGCTGAAGCCTCAGATGACCCCAATGGGTACATCTGGGGGCCTGGACAAGGACGAGAGCGGCGTCAAGGTCAACGAGAGAGAGTTTCGAGGGATGATTGGTTCGCTGCTGTACTTGACGGCGACGAGGCCAGACATACAGTTCGCCGTGGGACTGTGCGCGCGCTTCCAGTCTTCACCACGCGCGTCTCATCGGCAGGCTGTCAAGCGCATCTTCAGGTATCTCACTTATGCGCCTGATCTTGGTCTTTATTATTCAGCATCATCATCTCTTGATTTATCTGGCTTTTCGGACGCTGACTTCGGTGGGTGCCGGTTGGATCGCAAGTCGACTTCCGGTACTTGCCAGTTTCTTGGTTCTTCTCTTGTCTCTTGGTCTTCTCGAAAGCAATCTGGAGTTGCTCTTTCGACCACTGAGGCTGAGTACGTAGCTGCTGCTAGCTGCTGCTCACAGCTGGTTTGGATGATTTCCACTCTGCGAGATTTTGGGTTGTTCTTTCCTACCAGAGTTCCCTTGTTTTGCGACAGCACCAGTGCAATTAGTGTAGGGAAAAACCCATGTCTCCATTCAAAAACCAAACACATTGATGTGCGCTTTCACTTTTTGCGGGATCAATATGAGAAAGGTGTCATTGACCTTGTTCATGTTGATACCCATCATCAGTTGGCTGATATTTTCACCAAACCCCTAGATCAGTCTACTTTTGAGCGTTTACGAGGGGATTTGGGTGTTGTGTATCCTTTCTAGGATATTTTGCGTCAGTTTTCTTTCTTCTTTACTCTTTTCTTTAGTCTTTTTGTGTGTGTTCATATCATACATATTCACATATCACACTTTTGAGCCTGCTTCTGTTATATGATTGAACTGCTTTACTTATTCTAGCTGGTACATGCTTTTGAATACTTGTCAATGATCATGCTTTGGTTCAGTTCACTTGATATGTCTGATATCTGTCATATGCATGGTTTTTATGCTTTAAACTTGAAAAAATGATCACCATTGCTTCTGGTAACTAGCATGTGTAGGTTGAATGCTTTTGCTATCTGTTACATGCCCTGTAGCTAGTTCCTCACATAGATGCAGATATGCAACTTGGACATCTTTATGCTTTAACATGGAAAATGTGCTATAAAAATGATAAGAATCAAAAATGAATGAAAATTCCTTGCCTTTTTATGCTTGAGTTGAAAAGATCCAAGTGGGTTTGTTTTGTCGCAATACTTTGTTCTAGACTGCTTACCATAGCACTTTGGTATGAACTAGGACATTGTAGTGTATGCCAAGACCAATGTCTTAAGCTTCCGATGGTCCAGTTCTGGCCTAGGCTTGACTTGGTCGGTTAGCATAAGGTTTGACATGCAAATAACCCTTGGCAAAAATGAAAAAGGAAAATGAAAAAGACAACAAGTTTGCTGACGCACTTTGTTTTGGACAATGCTTATCTTGGTAGATATCAGTTAGCTTCTGCATCTCATGCCTTCCCTTGCTTGTTAACTGGAAAATGTGGTGATGTTTTTATTTGCAAAAAAATGAAAAAATGCGTGCTAATGACTTTCTTTAGATATCATCTGTTGCACTGATCATGCCATGTGTCTTAAACAGTATGTCTTTTGCTATACTTGTTAGATGTTGTTACTGCAGTCAATCATATCTGAGAAGCATGCTTTCTACACTCCACCTGCACCCCAGTTGCATTCATTGCATATTTTGAGGGGGAGTTGCATTTCAGGGGGAGTCAGTGTCGTTTTAGAGTGCTTGATGAGTTCACTTGTCAACAAGGGGGAGAAATTTTGGTATAAGAGTTTAAGGGGGAGTTTTGGCTTTCTCTGGGAGTTGTTTCAGGGGGAATTTTTGTCCCGTTTGTCCTTACTCTTTTGATATCCTTGTTGATGTTTCTGAGACTGCACTCGTTTTGAGCTTTTACTTTTGGTTAACCATAATGACCGTTTCTTGCTTTTGTTCGGCTTTTGGTCATTAGGGTTAAACTTTTACTTTATTTTCTTCATCTTTGTTTTCTTGTGTTTTGTTTTCGTTTTTCCACAGTTGTTTGCAGGTACTGAAGAGCAGATAAAGTGAAGTGTTGACAATGCACTCATCAAGGGGGAGATTGAGGAGCCATGCTGAATAGCGTGGGCCTCATGGCTCCAGATGTGATGAGTCATTGTCAACGATAGTCAAAGAGGACTGAAAAGAGAGAGAAGACCTGCTGCGTCTGGGCCGCGTGTGACTCAGGTACACGGGCAGCGAGCGACTGTCGGGCAGAGGGGCCGAGAAGTCGGGCTGGCCCAATCCGGGTACATGGGCTAGGAGCAGCAGAGGATCCACTGGGCCGTTGACCGGGATTGACTCAGGTACACGGGCGGCGAGCGATTGCCGGGCTGAGGGAGTTGCGGAATCGGGTCGGCCCAATCCAGGTACCCGGTGCGAAGACGGTGGACGCTTTGTCAGTTTCGGCGAAAAACGGACGACCGTTGATTTCAGATCTGACCGTTCTGAGGCGAAGCCGTAGCTGCTACGAAAGCTCCGCATCAGGACAAGTTACCTTTATTTAGTTTTTTACTATTTTGCCTTTAGGCCCACAGTCTGTCAGTCGAGTCTGTAAAAAATCCTAAGGGCATTTCGGTCTTTTCCATTTTTATTTAGCGTCTGTAAAAAACCCTAGGGGTATTTCTGCATTTTTCCATTTAATGGGTTGCCTATAAATAGGCCCCAATCCCTAGGGTTAGGGTTAACTCACTTTAATTGAAAAATATCAGAGTTTATCCCACCTGCTCCTGTTTCTGTGCGCCGCCGCATTAAAGTTCTTCCCTGTTCATCGCGAATCCGACTAAAATCGCATCGGGTTCAAGAAATCCTCTAAACAGGTTTCTTTATTCCATCTCAAGTTATTTTTATTGTGCGCATCGGGAAGAAAGCATTTTTGCAGCCGTGTTTGAGAAATGTGTTTATCTGGCTAGCATGCGTGCGTTGAACAGTGCGGCTACTGCTGTGTTATCCTTGTTTATTCAATACAGCATCTTTATTCTTCTCTGAGGTTCATTTGTTTTTGAAGGCTTAAATTTATTCCTACCATGCTAGTCCCATCAGAGTACTTGATATGAGTATTTATTTTTCTCATAGTTTCCTGTTGCCTCCTGGTGCATGCGTTTCTCCCTAGTCACTAGTTTTCAACTAGCTAGCTGCAAGTGCAGTCTGTTTCCTTCAGTTTTTTTTTGCGTGCTAGTGTAGTTTTCTCCAGGTTTTAGGCTGTCAGCTAGTTGATAGCTTTGGTTCCTTGTGCTCCGTAGCTTAGCTAGCTTTGCAGGCTGTTTGTTTATATCTGTCTTGCTGCAGGAAAGCTTAATCATTACAGCTAGCACTTGGTTTCCTTCAGCTGCAGTTCAGCCACATAAATCCCTCTTTTGTTTTCTATCTTGGCGTTCTGTTCAAGAGAAGAAAGGTTCTTCTTGCACGTTTCCTGTGAACAGTGCTCTTGGCTGGCCGGATTAAATCTGCACTGTACTCGTTAATTTTTCTGCGGCACAGTAAAGTTCATCTCAATACTTGGGCATTTATAAAAGTTTATTTCTAAACATTCTGTGCTGAATATCGCTAACATTTTTATTCTTCACATTGTACTATGAATGCTGGATTGATGTATTTGTGTTTCTTTAGTGCATTTTAAATCATCTATGAGCACGTCTATTTACATCATTTATTTTATCTGTTAGATGATTGAATATCATTGATATTTTTAGTTGCTCTTCCTGTAATGCCTATGAGTCGAATGCATTGTTAATCTGCCTTTAAGCACTGTGTTGGTGTCTTTTCGATTAGGACACCGGTTGTTTTTAGGCTAGATCATTTTAGGTCTTGTTGATCTGTTTACTTTTCCCTGCTAAGTCTGTCGAGGTGCGTTGGGTATTGGGAGCAGGCCATTGATTCGAAAGAATTTTTTTGGCGCCCATTCACCTCCCCTCTGGTCGCTACTTTCGGTCCTACAGCCTCGCCATCTTCGAGTGGGCCATGCGCGCCGAAGGCTGCGATGGGAGGGCGGAGGTCTTCGCGCAGATGCACGAAGCCCTCGGCCAACCGAAGAAGAATGGGGGCCATATTATGGCCTTCGGGAGCATCAACTTCCAGCTCCAGAGGAAGTATGCAGATTCCTTCCCGGCGAAGGCCATCAACGAGAGGTGGTACTCCAAGTGGGTGAACCGCTGGTTCTACGTCCACGTGGGGCTCAACTCCAGGCTTGCTCAACCCCCGCGTCATATTTGGTTCCGGAGGGAGGCGCGCATCGGGGCCAGCGCCGGTTCGGTCTCCGCGAGGATTCAGCTCCTCCAGATTGTCACCCGCCGGATGAGTATGCGGGACCTGGCGGAGGAGTTCGTGGCCCTCGAAATCCCTCCACTGAAGGAGGAGTGGCCAGCGTCACTCCGGAGCAGCCAGGAGGAGTCGACATCAACGGAGCTCTCCCGTCAGCTTGGTAAGCATCCACACTCTTTAGCTTTGCTTCCTTCTACCACATTCGGAGGGTGCCCTGACCCTGATCCTCGAAAGCAGGGTCGCTCGTCGCTCGGACGTCCGAGGAGGTGGCCCGCATGGCGGAAAGGATCCTTGGAGCCCCTACTCCGACGGAATACACTTGGCGGCTCGAGCTGGTAGGCTCCTGGGAGCGATTCAACAGAGTGTGGGGAGCACTCGAGCTATCGCCCCCACCTCTTCCGGAGGGGGAGGTCCTTCGGACCATTTCGAAGAGGAAGATGGCCGATCCCGACGACGGCCTCTCCCCTCGGTGCCCCTCGAAGAAGAAGAAGGTGGTGAAAGGCCCGAGGAAGCTTTCTCCGAGTCACTCCTCCGCCTCCCACTCTGAATGGGGGTGCTCTAGCGAGGGGGCCCGGTCGGAGTCAGAAGACCCCTCGATGGTTCCGGACCCGAGCCAATCGGTCCGTCCGGGCACCGAAAGAGCTGGAGACGCTCTCCCTCCCAAGGACTTCTCGACGCCTACTCCGAGGACCAGGCAGGAGGCGCCTGCCGCCGAAATGACGCCGCCCACAAGGTCGCTACTTCCGCGCGAGCCGGCTTCGGAAGGGGTCTCCGCCAGCTCCCGGGGGAGCAGGGAGACGGACAGCCTGGGCCGAGGGGGGCTGGCTGACCCGCTCGGCGCCATCGAAGGGAGCTCCAACGTGGAGGCCGAGCTCACCGCGGCTGCGGCGGGCTCCCCAGTAAATTCGCTGAGGAAAGCTCAGCTTTCGGGGGACTTCGCCGAGGCCACGGATGAAGGTACGCTAACTTGCCTAATCTTTTCCCAGAATGCCGGGTCTTCTCGTGCTTAACCCTTGTTTACTTCGAGCAGGTACGTCCATCCGGGCCGTTGATCCAATCGTTCCGCCCTCCGAGGATGACGCAGACGCGAGGTCCGGAGCCCCTGCCGATGCGACGGGGGCCTCGGGACAGCGAGGCAGGGCAGAGTCCAGAGCCGCCGGGGGGCTTCTCCGAAGGCTGCCCAAGACAAAGGGACCCGCCCTCGGCCCCCCTCCAGCCCGCGGGGCGCATGCTCTAGCGTGCCTCTCTTGTGCCCCTACTTGGCGGAGGGCGAGGACTTCGCGTCCAAGGTGGCTCTGGTCCACGACTATTACCTACGCCTGCGCGAGGCTCTAGTGATAGACGAGCTTGGGCTGGCGGATGGACTGGAGCTCGGTCGGGCCATTGAGAATGCAGCAGGCCAGGTATTTTCTTGGAGTACCCCTCAACAAGCCCCTAGCCTTTCTTTTTTTCTGATTCTCTGCTTGTGTGCAGGTAGTTGTGTTGTCGCAGGGGTCGCTTCTTTCCCTAATCTCCGAGCGCCAATGTTGCGAAGTCGATGCTTCGGGGCTTGCTGCCCGAGCGGACGCCGCCGAGAGACTGGCCCGCGAGCAAGTGGCGGAGATCGAAGGCCTTCACCTCCGGGCGGCTAGGGCCGAGGCGCTCGAGGCCCGGGTGGCGGAGGTGGACTCCCTCAAGGCCCGCGTCGCGGAGCTGGAAGGACTCTGGGCTTGGGCTGCTCGAGCGGACGAGCTTAAGGCGGAGGTCGACGCCCTTCGGGCCCGGGCCGCCGAGGTGGAGAGGCTCCGGTCTCGAGCCGCGGAAGCGGAGTGACTCGAAGGAGAGGTTTCCGCGCTTCGGGCTCAAGTCTCGGAGATGGACAAGCTCCGAGAGGCAGCAGCTAACGCCGGGGCCCTCGAAGCCTGGGTGCTCCAGCTGGAGCGGGCCGAGGTGGACCTCCTTACCCGAAACGAGGAGCTAGCCGAGGCGCCCGCCGAGGGGGAGAAGACGGCGGCCGACACTGCAGTGTCCCTCCGGAAGACGCTGGTGTGCTATGGCACCGGGTGTGGCACGTTCGACGTCGCCTGGGAGCCCCTAGCGCACTGGATAAAGTTTATTCAGGCCTCCGTCTGGCAAATAAACCTCACCGTGTCGAAGTACAGTGAGGTATCCGCTCGGGTAGCCGCTTTCGGGATTCTTCAACACCTCGAGACGTCCGGGCTCCCTCTCCCTTCAACTTCGAGCCCGCATCTGGTCACCTTCGTAGGGGATCACCTCCGGTCGCCGAGTTCGGCGGTGACCCAATCTTGGAGGGCGCTTAAGGTGGCTTGGCAAGTCGAAGGCCCCGAAGCAATCAGAGCCTGGCTGGAGGAGGCGCTTCAAGCCGCCGGCCCTCCGGCCCCTTCGAAGCCTTGGCCTCGGCATGCCAGCCAAACTCTAAGGTGTAGTTTCCTTAAGACCTTCGTGCTGCATACCCTGTAATAGTTTCAGAGACTTAGCCGTGTATTAATAAAGAGTACTTTTTTGGGGGTTACTCAGGGTGTCTATGCTTGTGATTGCGATGTCGAGGTACTCGAACTTGACGATGCTCTTCGGCATCGATGGGCTATTCTCGAAGCCCTGAGAGCGAATCGGCCCGCGCGCTTCGCCCTTCCCCGTGGTAGCGACGGGCGCGCGGACCCTAATGTTCTCCAAGGGGTTCTGGGCCTTGTTAAGGAAGAAGAGAAAGAGCCCTGAGCCCCGTCTTCGTCTCCTGAACCGGTGGATTGGTCCGACACGGAAGCTGCTCCGGACGGCGTGCCTTCCGAGGGAGACAACCTGCGCAGCTGGGCCCAACTTCAAGAAGACCAACGGATCTTCCGTGCCCAAAAGAAGGAGGAGGAAAGGCAGAAGAGGAAGGAGAAGTCTACGCGAGCCGCGCCGGGGCCCCGGCCTAGGGCGGGCTCTGGCCCAGGCAGATCGTCAGAGCAAAAGGGCCTCCGGTTCCTGCTTGGCTTGGATGAAGACTTCTCTTAATCTCTCTCTCTTGCTTTGGACCCGCCACGAACACTGTGTGCTGCATGTTGTATTGACAATATGTATGACCGAAGCCTTCCTCCATGCTCCTTTCCCCCCCTCCATTGCGGGTAGACGGCTTGCCGACTGGGCGCAAATTAGCTATGAGGAAGGCGGGGTAAGTGAGTTGCACTGAATGGCGGAAGGTGCTTCTAGTCGTAGCCCGGAATCCAGTTTAGGGTGCGCCGAGCCGGAGGTCGGAACCCAATTTAGGGCGCGTCGAGCCGGAGCTCGGAAGCCGATTTAGGGCGCGTCGAGCCGGAGCTCGGAAGCCGATTTAGGGCGCGTCGAGCCGGAGCTCGGAAGCCGATTTAGGGCGTGTCGAGCCGGAGCTCGGAAGCCGATTTAGGGCGTGTCGAGCCGGAGCTCGGAAGACGATTTAGGGCGCGTCGAGCCGGAGCTCGGAAGCCGATTTAGTTGGTGAAAATATACGTTGGTACCGCGGTGCATCCACCTTGGCCAAAAACGTTCACCTAATGGTTTTATTGAATTGGGGATCGAATACAAAAGCAGGCGGTGCCGACCAAGCAGCGGAATACACTGACGTAACTATGCGAAATAACGCTTCAGGTGCTCCGCATGCCAAGTGTGCTTCAACTCCTCGCCTTCCAAGGTAGCGAGTCGGTAGGAGCCTGGATGCCCGGAGCCGGTCACGATGTACAGACCTTCCCACTTGTTGCCCAGCTTTGTCGGGGCGGCCACCGCGCGTAGGACGAGGTGCCCCGGCTGAAACTCGCTGCGTCTGACCTTGGGGTCGTACCACCCCTTCGTTTCTTGTTGGTACTGTGAGAGGTTAGCGACGGCTCGGAGCCGTGTTTCCTCCGTGAGATCGAGGGAGATGGCATGTTCTTCATCACCCTCGGGCGACGTGACTCGCATCGAGCCGGCCCGGATTTCTGTCGGGGTCATAGCTTCGTCACCGAAGAGGAGCCGAAACGGGGTAAATCCGGTGGCACGGGAGGTTGTGGTCTGAATGGACCACAAGATCTTCGGGAGATCGTCAGGCCATAATCCTTTAGCTAAGCCAACGATGCGCTTGTTAAGGCCATAGAGTATATGTCCGTTAGCCCGTTCCACTGCCCCATTTGACTGCGGGTGCCGAACCGCTGCGAAGCAGAGTTGAACTCCCAATTCTTCGCAGAATGCTTTGAAAGCCCCTGCGTCGAACTGCGTGCCATTGTCCAACGTGAGCTGCTTGGACACGCCGAAGTGGCAGACGATATTTTGCCAGAAGAATTTCTGGACACTTCGGGAGGTGATGGAGGTCAGCGGCTCGGCCTCGACCCATTTGGAGAAATATTCGACGGCGACCATCGCGAAGCGTAGATTGCCTCTTTCCCTAGGGAACGGCCCGATGAGGTCCATGCCCCAGCGAGCCAGAGGCCACATGGGTGGGATGAGCTGCAAGCTGACCGGAGGCCTGTGACTCTGGCACCCCATCCATTGGCACCCTTGGCAGGTACGCACCAGGTCTTCAGCATCGGAAGCGATTGTGGGCCAGTATACGCCCTGCCGGAGGGCCTTCCCGGCGAGGGCCCGCGGTGCTAAATGGCTACCGCATAGCCCCTCGTGGATTTCTCGGAGCATGGCGACACCATCCGAGTGGGAGATGCATCGGAGCAGCGGGGAACATACCCCCGATTTGTAGAGGATGCCATCAATGACTTGGAAAGACCGGGCATGGAGGTGAATACATGCTTGATCCGGGCCAGGCCGGTCATCGGTGTTGTGGCCGAGTGCCTGCAAGATGGGCTCCCGCCAATCGTTGCTAACCGTGCAGAGAACTGGGGCTGGCGGAAGCGACGTCGGGGGTTCGACTGGCCCGGAGGTAGATGCCTCGTCCCGGAGGAGCGCCGAAGGTCGGGTAATTTCTTCGAAGAAGGCACCTGGCGGCATGGCTTGGCCGCCGGCTCCAGCTTTAGCAAGGGCGTCGGCTTGGTAGTTTTCACTCCTCGGGATGCTTTGAACGGATATCCCTTGAAGGCCATTTAAAATCGCCGAATGGCTTCGAGGTAGGAGGCGAGGTCTGGGTGCCGAGCCTGGAAACTTTTGTTGACATGCCTGGCAATGACCTGAGAGTCGGTTTTGACTATGACGCGGGCGGCTTTGAGCGCATGCGCCTTGCGGAGACACAACAGGACACCTTCGTACTCGGCGATGTTGTTGGTATCCTTGAAATTCAGCCGAGCGGAGAAAGAGGCCTGCTGGCCAGAGGGGGAGACGATAACTGCTCCGGCTCCAGCCCCCGAAGCCTGGTAGGCACCATCCGAATAGACGGTCCAAGCTTCCTCGCCTGCTCCGGTACTAGCGTGATTGACCGCGGATGTCCATTCGGCAACGAAGTCGGCGAGGATATGAGACTTGATGGCAGTTCGGGCAACGAAGGAGATCCCGAATGGAGCCAATTCTACCGCCCATTTCCCGATGCGACTGGTGGCATCCTTGTTCCGGAACATGTCGCCGAGCGGATAGGAAGTTGGAATAATGACATTGTGAGCTAGGAAGTTGTGTCGAAGCTTCCGGGATGCCATGACGAGAGCGTACGCCACCTTCTCGAGCTCAGAGTATCGCGCCTTGGCTCCGGAGAGGGTTTTAGACACGAAGTAGACAGGGCGCTGCACCAACTTCCCGCCGAGCTCTTCTTCTTGGACCAAGGCAGTGCTCGCCGCGCTGCCGGAGGCGGTGAGGTAGATCAGAAGGGGACTGCCGGCCCGAGGCGTGGCGAGGGCTACGAGGCCGAAGAGGTACTCCTTTATTTGATCGAAGCAGCTCTGGCACTCGGAGGTCCACTCGAATGTTTTGGAGCCCCGGAGCGCCTTAAAGATGGGCAAGCTTTTTTCAGCTGATTTTGCCAAAAATCGGCCAAGGGCGGCTAAGCGTGCGGCTAGCTTCTGCGCTTGCTTCATGTTCTGAGGGGGGGGACATGTTCTGCAATGCGTTGACTTGTGTTGGGCTAGCTTCGATACCTCGGCTAGAAACCAGATACCCGAGCAGCTTCCCAGCGCGCGCTCCGAAGACACACTTCTCCGGATTGAGGCGGATCCCACACCGCCGAAGGCTATCAAAGGTCTCAGCTATGTCCGCGCTGTGGCGATCCTTGACGGTACTCTTGATAACAATATCGTCCATGTACGCTACAATATTGCGACCCATCAGATGGCCCAGAGCCTTGGATATCAGTCTTGAAAAGGTGGCCCCGCCCCGGCGTTGCGGAGGCCGAAGGGCATGCGGACATAGCAAAACACTCCTGCCGGGGTGACGAAGCTTGTCTTGACTTGATCCTCGGGCTTCAACCAGATCTGATGATACCCTGAATAAGCGTCGAGGAAGCTGAGGAGCTCCGCACCGGCGGTGGAATCGACTAGTTGATCAATGCGAGGCATGGGGTAGGGGTCACGGGGGCAAGCTTTATTGAGAGATGTGAAGTCGATACACATACGCCACTTTCCAGATGTTTTCTTTTGGACAAACACTGGGTTAGACAACCACTCAGTGTGACTCACTTCCCGGATGACCTCCGCTCAGAGAAGCTTCTCAGTTTCGGCCTTGGTGAGCTCAGCCCTCTCGACGGAGAGTTTCCGGAGCCCCTGGCGCACCGGTCGAGCCTTCGGGTCGACCGCCAGCGAATGCTCGATGATCGAGCGGTCGACGCCCGGGATATCTTCGTCGGACCACGCGAAGATGTCGAGGTTGTTGCGGATGACTTCCTCGAGCTGCTTCGACACCTCCGGCTCCAAGCCCCCTCCGAGCTGGATCGGACGCTCCTTCCCATCTTGGATCAAGGTCTTCGTGATGATCTCCCCCTCCGGGAGAGGCTTGACTGGGCGCCCCTTCGGCACAGGATCCCCGGCGCCGGAAGGGTCGGCGTATTCCGCGCCTTCGCGGACGCTATGAATCTGGCGTGGCTCCAGCGGCGCCGAGTGGCCGTATTCAACCCGATGGGCTGCGGCTTGGTCGCCTAGGACCGACAGCACCCCCCCTTGGGTCGGCATCTTGAGGCACTGGTAGTTGTGGTGGGTGATGGCTCCGAAGCGGTTGAGCATCCCTCTTCCGAAGATGGCGTTGTAGGCGTACGGGGCGTCCACCACGTTGAAGAGGATCTCCTCGCGGCGCTGGAGGGGGGAATCGCCGAAGGTCACCTCCAGCGTGACTTGGCCTAGGGCATCGAGCGGGGGGCCTGCGAAGCCCTCGAGTGGACGAGAAGCTGGCAGCAACTGCTTCCGAGAGAGACACAGCTGATCGAAGGCCTGCACAAAAATGATGTCAGCAGAGCTTCCCCCATCGACCTGGATGCGACGCACCTCGACTCTGGCGATATCTGCGGAAATGACGAGGGGGTCGGCATGCGGGAACTTGACTCCGGCGGTGTCCTCGGCGGTGAAGGTGATGGGGACGTGGGACCATTCGGGGAGCGCGGAAGGGCTGGATGTGCCGATATTCCCGACCTCCCGAACGTAGTCTCACCACTGGCGCTTGGATAGGGCTCCCAGGGCCCCTCCTCCGGATATGGGGAGGACCACCCGTTTCCCCCCGATCCGGCGTGTCTTCGAGCTTGGGAGCCTGGGCCCGGCCGAGCTCCGGGGCCAGGCATAGGACTTTCGGCTCGTCGCGGCGCCCGACCACCTGGACCGCTTCTGGATGAGGCACCGGGTTCCCGTTGTCGGTGGAACCGTGGCCGGCATTCTGCTCGAGGTAGTCGTTCCGAAGGGTGAGGATGGTCCGACAGGAATCGGTGTCGTGGCTCCGGTTTTCGCCGTGGACGCTGCAGTACAGCGTGGCCCCTCCGGAGTGCGCCCGTGTCAAAGTTTTGGCTCCAGCAAAGCGACTCCCGCCGGACATGTGCTGGTGCTTAGCGGGGATTCGAGGTGTGATGCTGAGGACCTCTCCCCGAAGATTCTTCTGGCCTCGCTGGGAGTCCCAGTGAAAATCTTGCCTGCCAGAGTCCTGGCGGCGGAAATCAGGAGCAGGACAGGCTCCTCGGTCGCGGTCTAGTGAGGCTTCGTACGCCTTGGCGCTCGCGGTCTGGACAGGGACTATCATCGCCTGTCGGCGCATCTGGCCTTCTTCGGAACGGGCATACTCTTCGAAGTACGTCATGAGCTGTGCCACCGAGGAGATAGGCTTCCGATGCAGCTTGTCGAGGAGGCCCGGGTGTGTGACTCCTTCCCGGGCGGCGTTGACGACCGAGGAAGCCGAGAGCCTCTTGATCTGGGCGTTGGTGTGCGCGAAGCGCTGAGAGTACTGTCGTAAGGTTTCTCCGGGCTGCTGCTTCACTTGGAAGAGACTCCCGGTGGACATAGGGGCCACGAAGGTTCCTTGAAAGTTGTTGATGAATTTCTTCCTCAGCTGATCCCACGAACGGATGGTTCTAGGCCGGAGCGACCAGAACCACCGGAGGGCGATCCCCTCGAGTGCCAGAGGGAAGCATTTAGCCATTGCGTCTCGGCTTCCTCCGGACACTTCTATCGCCAGAGCATACGAGCGGGAGAACTCGCCGGGGTCAGAATCCCCAGAGTACTTGGGAAGCTTGGCGGCGCGAAACTTCGAGCCGAAGCACACCCTCTGAAGGTCTGGGTGCAGGGGGGACTCCGCGTCGTAAGACGCGTTTTGCTCATGCGCTTGATCTTCGTCGTCGCTTAAGGCTACGACCGCAACCCTCGTGGCGCGGGAGGGCTCAGGGGGGCGGAGCGACCCCTCCTGGCGCCACTGGGCCAGTTCCGCCTTTAGCCGGGCGTTCTCGGCAGCCAGGGCGTCGTCCTGGCTCCCGCTTCCTACTAAGGTGGTCTCAGGGTCTTGCGAACGGACGTAGTCGGTTTGGAGGGCCACTACTAGGGGCCCGCTCGGAGGACGCACCTCCGACAGCCCCTCCCGGAGCCCCGCGAGGTTGACGGAGACTGGCTCAAGCGCGCCCATAGGTCCCCGAACCTCGGGCGTCCCCTCCGAGGCCTGGGTCTGCTCTACGGCGGGCGCCACGACAGGCGTCACGACTGGCTGGTCGGGGACGACGAGTGGGGTAGGCTCGACTCCGGCGGTGCGGGCTCACCGACGCAGAGGAACCGTCTTCGCGCCCTTCTGACTCAACATGCTTTCGTGACTGGGTGTAGAGGACGCTAGCTTTTTGACTAGGATCCCCACGGACGGCGCCAACTATTGGGATGATGGATCGAACCAGCAGGTTTTCTTAGTGGAAGTAAAGGAATGCAGTATGCTCTGTATTCTTGGATCGTGTGTTTATTACAACTATAGTTGGGGGGTATTTATAGGGCGCCCCGCTCTAAAGGGCCAAGCGCCTCTAAACTGTCAACCGCTACTCGGCCTGACACTGGTCAGTAATATAGACAAGACAGACTCCGCATAGTACAGACAAAGCGGACTCCGCGCAGTACAGACAGGAAGATTCGGCCCTGACAGCGTATCAGCCGTGTCGGGCGCTGCCTGGGCCGCCTGACACAGCGCAGACGATCGCGATCCTGTCCCCCTGTAGGCTTGACTGGTCTTCTTTCCGCCAAGCCTTCCTCCGGAACCACTGCTCGGTGCGAAGGGTGACCTTCGGCATCCTAGCCTCGGGGGTTGGCCCCCGACATCTTCAGCCCGGAGGGTGGCCCCCGGCTTCTGCTCGATCGCTCCCCCCCGAGGACCCCTTCCGGCACCTCTCGGAGCCTTCGAGGGCCTCCAACTTCCTTGCTCGGAGGTCCGAGTGCCTCCGGCATAAAGCTTCGGGTCTTTCGGTAGTGGTCTCCCTTCAGGGTCGTACGGACCCTCGCGCTCCCCTGCAGTCATCGGGATTATCTCCCCCAACACTCGCCATCGACAATTGACAAGCATCTCAATCCTGCACACATGAGACAAGCAAAACACACACACCTCCATGCAACCCATACATAGGCACCCAACAATCACCATAGCCAACTTCGTCAATCACTCATCATAAAACTGGAACCACAGTGAGAGCCTCACTAGGTTTCTCAGTAGCGTAGGTGTTGGCGGAGGTGGCACATAGAATACCGTGGGGATGGTTTGACCGGCCATATGGCCGGTCTGACCAACTGTGTAAGGGCCAGTCTGACCGATCATGGTAATAGGCGTGGGTGAGCCAGAATATACACCTTGTGCCATGGGATGGCACACGCCGGTCTGATAGGGCTAGAGGACGGTTTGACCGATGGTTGTTGGTGGCATAGTCTGGCATGCATCGGTCAGACCGGCCCTCTCTAGCCGATCTGACCGACAGGAAAAACTAACGTCTCAGCCGTAGATGGTGAGGCCATAGATGTGACACTTTTCCTGGTACTCCCATCGGTTCTACTGTAAATGTGATGAACAGGGAGTACACAAGCGATCGAAGTCAGAGAAGCGGCATCAGAAAAGCCAAATCTCCTAAATATTGCCTCCATCCTAGAGTCGACCTCGGGCCCTAGACGGTTTGCAAAAGTAGCACTAACTGCCTTGTCTACTACCATAGAGATCTTTTGCTCGATGTCTGAGGGGTATAGAGTAGGGGATGGTGGAGTTACCTTATCCATGGAGATGCTAAGGAGATCGGGGGTATGCTTGATGAAGCCCGTGCGAGTCTTCATGTAGCGTCCAAGCATGAAGGTGTGCAACTCCTTCGTCTTGGCCTCGATCTTAGCATTGTCCTCCTCGGAGATGTCGTCGATGGTGGGGAGGATGGAATTATTGTCATCGATCTCCATGCTCCCGCCATGTTAGCCGATGTAGAGGGTACCACCGATGTAGCCGTAGTAGTCGTACCCATCGTCGGTGTAGTCGTGCTTGGAATGTATGTCCCTCGTAGAGTCGCCATAAAGTGTGTTGACGCTAAAATCGGTCGATAAAGTGCCAATGGACACTGACGTTAGTTTGGCAATCCAAAAGCGCGCAAATGCCTAGGGGTGGCTCGCTAATCATGACAAGGGGTTTGAGTGGAGTCACCAAGCAATCGAATCACACCTGCAGATGTAACCATATTAGCCAAAGTGAAATGAAAAGATCAATCGGCCAAACTAGACCGATTGAATATACTACTAGGGTGGTCTGACCGGCATCAAGGCAGTGATCAGACCGAGGGTGCTACGGGAAAATGCACGGACCGACCAGAAAGTGAAGGAGGCCGATCATATACTGGCGGTTAGACCGACCTAGGGTTGCCAGTCGGACCGATGGCATGCGGGCGGTCGAACCGGCGGACGAAGGGAGAAGGAGATCAGGGACCGACTGCACGTGGGCGGTCGAACTGGTCGTATAGGTCCGGTCAGACCGACTGTTGCCGGCACAACCTAGTTAGACCAGTGGCACATGCCCGATCGGACTAACAGGCATGCAACAACCTCTTTGGCTGGCCAGCGGTGGTTCCAATGAGAAGAAACTTGTTGCAGAGGTTATTGGTGATGAAGATGATCGTGTAAACTCTGCAAAACACCAAGAGATCAGAGGCAATTCGGCCTAGAGACCGAATTACCGATAAAAACCGATAAAAATGATAGAAATCCGTTACGTGATTGAACGTACGATTCACAAGGGAATCGACAAGGGTTACCATGATTACGATGCGGTGGATAGATGGTTTATAGCGCAATCCAACAAAGATGGACGTTATGGATAATCCTACAGCAAGAAAAGGTAGATTGAAATTTAAAAGAACGATTCAAGAAATAATAGATTGGATCTATTAGGGTATCAGAGGGGGAGTCCCTTGAATTGGCCTTGCCCCTATATTTATAGGGGTTGGTCCTTATGTTCCTAGGCTTCTAATTGATTAATTAGAGATCAAAACAACCCAAAATAAATCAGATGGGATCAGACTCGGATTGGACCGGTCTGACCGAACCCACATGGCTAGTTGGACCAGGCTGTGCTAGGAATTGCATATTTTCGGTACAAATTACCAATTTTGACTTTTTACCAATTTTGACCATTAATTCCATTTTTTGCTATCAACACATTCATCAACCTTCCCACTCACGCCATCTTGTAGTCGGTGTTGCTCTTATAGTAACTACTACTGTTGTTGAGGTATTTTAAGAGATTGCAAAAGTGGCCTTTGTAGTGAATGTAGTTTCTATCGCTATTCACGACATAGCTAGATTGGGAAGTAGTGACCATTGAGGTTGCGTGCCATGATCATACTCTACTCTCTAGCCAAAGCTTCTCGTAGGTCGCTACATTCCCCTTGGGCACCAACGCCTTTCCTCCATTCTCTTCGAACAGAAAGCCTCCACAAAGCTTCAAGAGTCACCGTGCATTGTACATGACCACCATACACCCGCGCCACCAATCCCCACCCGTGGCCACTTCTCCTTGACCTCCTCTAGTGGTTGTAGCTAAAGGTGGCTAAAGAGAGACGAGATGTGTGCAAAGGGAATCATGAATGTGAGCATTTTAGAGTAAACCCATGGCGTGACAAGCAACATAAAAGCGACGAAGTGGGTTGGACTCCTCTATCGACAAGAAAGCCCATGGTGTGACAAGCAACATAAAAGTTGGAACCTCAAATATAAAGAAAGATGTTGTAACAATTGCGTTAGTTACAAACAGGTTTTATGTAGTGGTGTATGGTGTATAGAATGAACCTCGAAGGGTTCTCACAGAGGGAGAGAGAGAGAGTTTATACTGGTTTAGGCCTCCCCGGAGGGATAATAGCCCTATGTCTAGTTTATAGTGGATTTGGCATAATTTTGCCTCTACTAAACCTTCTGTTGACACGAGAACGTGCCCCGCACTTGGGTCAGTTCGACGATCCAAAAGTGCATGGATACTTAGGGACAAGCCTAAGCGTGACGCAGCACCGACGTCGCATTCCAACTACCCTTAGTCATGATAAGGGGGGTGGAGTCGCCAAGCAATCAGATCACACAAATAATCTAATTAGCCAAAAGAAATATATTAAACAGAATAGAATCAACAAACCGGTCGGACCCTGTCTGCTTCGAAGTCTGGTGCGAAAGGGTCACCGAAGTGTACCTTCGGCGTCTGGTGCGAAGTATCCCGCTGAAGGGTGCTTCGACGTTCGGACTGATCCGGCCGAAGATGGACTCCAAACGGATCTGGACGCGACGATCACCTCCGAACAGCGGGGTTCAGCATGAGGTCTCTGATACGGCAAATTATAGAACAATGACGCGAGGGCCACGTGCGGGTGTAACTTCGTCTAGTGCGGAGTGCGATCATGTCGAAGCCTGTTGTGATGAAGTGTGCTGGTGAAGCCTGTCGTTAGAGCCTGCAGTCTCGCCGAAGGGTGTCGTGGTGACCTCTGAAACCGATCTCTCAGCTCCGGACACCTCCGACGAAGTAGCTCCGAACTTGGGAACCTGCAACAAAGAGAATTCGAAGTACCAATTCGGCCTGAGGAACGAATTCTGCTAAGTGTTGCACTAGTAGCGAAGGTAGCAATCTGTTACGCAGATTAGCGGATACTTCACAGGCGAAGTAACAAGGCGATAGCAACCTATTACGTAGATTAACATATACCTCACAAGCGAAGTAACAAGGGTTACCACTGTTCCGAAGTGGCCGGCGGAGGGCTTCCACACAAACCCACGAAGAAGTACAGGAAAAATAAAGGTAAAGTAAATACGATCAGAGCTGGGGCCTTGGTTTGATTTGTGTGTTGGGGGGCCTCTAAGCTGGCCTCGCCTCTCTATTTATAGGGCCAAACTTCTGATCTAATCTGCTATATTTCAGTTTGGATAGAGATAAAAAACTTAGCCAGAATTGTATCCAACTCTATCTCTGCCGAAGTGGACTCCGACGAGGCCCGTTGAAGCCTGCTCCTCGGGCCGAAGCTTCGGCGGCGTGGGCCTCCGAAGGCTTCCTGGCCGAAGGCCGTGGGCTGGCTAGAGGCTTTCGGAGCCCATGGCCCAATGGACCTTCGGCCCTGTAGGGCTTCGGTCTGACCCTGGACATGTGTATTTTTGGCCCAAATCACCAAAATTGATATTTTGAAAATCTAGCCATTAATGCCATTTTTTGCTATCAACACATGCCCCCCTGCCTTTTACTAAACTGAGTGAACTAAAAGCACAACGAGCTGAAGACGATACCATCCATATCTGCTTTTCGACACTCTTTATGTTGTTTGCCACACACTTGGGAAATACCTTTTCAAGTACCTACCATTCAAAGTTCTTCGAAACCGCTCTCCTTGTAGAGATTCCAACACGTATGCATTACCGGGAGTGATTTCGGCTATCTTAAAAGGACCTTCCCAACTAGGTGACCATTTACCAAATCTGGGACTCTTTGTGCGTAAGGGTAAAATCATCTTCCAAACCAAATCTCCTACTTGAAACGATTTGGTTTGACCTTCTTATTGTAGGCTTTAGCTACTCTCTTCTTGTCTACTTCTATGGCTTCTAAAGCCCTTAGTCTCTTATCGATCACTTCCTCTAGATTATCCTTCAAAAGAGTCTCATACTCGCTGACCGATAAGCCATCTTGCTTTAACACTCTTAAGGAGCCAATATCTACCTCCACGGGCAGAACGGCCTCTTGTCCATACACCAACTCATATGGACTGACTTTGGTAGCACCGTGCTTTGCAATTCTACAAGCCCATAGCGCCTCGAAAAGCACTTCATGCCACCTTTTAGGGAACTCTTCAATTTTCTTTTTAATGAGTTTAATCATAGTTTTATTACTAGACTCGGCCTGACCATTGGCCTAAGCATAGTAAGGTGAAGAGTTTTTCAACTTAATACCATAATATTCGGCGAAGTCCCTCACTTCTACAGAAACAAATGAACTACCTTGATCCATGGTAAGAGTCTGAGGAATGCCAAATCTATGTATGATGTGCTTCCAAATAAAATCACGTACCTCATTATGAGTCATATTCCTGAGAGGCACGGCCTCGGTCCATTTAGTGATGTAATCCGTCGCCATCAACACGAACTGATGCCCTTTTGAGGAAGGAGGGTGAATCTGGTCGATGAAGTCTAAACTCCAACCTCAAAATGGCCATGGCTTGACAATAGGGTTGAGTAATGAGGCAGGAGCAAACTGAATATTGCCAAACTTCTGACATGCTTCACACCCTCTATAGTACTTGAAACAATCTTCAGTCATAGTCGGCCAATAAAAACCCGCTCTTTTCAGCATCCAACTCATTTTTTGGGCCGACTGATGAGTGCCGCAAAGTCCTTCATGGACTTCTCTCGTAGCCACTTGGGATTGTTCGTGGTCTAAACACTTCAATAGTACTCCATCGATGGTTCGGCGGTACAACGTGTCGTCTATCAACACGAATTTGAATGCTTGTCACCGAACCTTCCGATCAACCCTTTGGCTAGGGTCTCTCAAATACTGGATGATTGGGATCCTCCAATCGCCCTTATAGGTTTCAGAGGGTCTCGCTGGCTCCCCTTCTGAAAAAGTTTCTAAATTACTGACTTCGGGGTGCCCCCCGAGCCGTTCCTACCTCTGCCGAAGCCTGACTGGGCTGGCCATTCGGAGTGTGATGGTCTGAAGCCCTCCGGAAGGTTCGGACTCTAGGGAGCCTTCTCCATGCCGGAGGCTTCGGCCTACAGACTCCGACGTGCCAGGTTCCTCGGTTGGCAGAGTACTTTGGCCTAGGAACCTCGACACGCAGTGACCTTCGGCGGCAGGAGGGGTTCGACCCGGAGGGTGCGCCTGCCCACCGTCATTGGCTTCGGCAGTGAGGCCAAACATCGGCTTCTCCAATACAGAAAATTTTCCTCTCCTGATTTGGTAACTAGATGCTTGCTGAGCCAAATCATTTGCGACTGAATTGGCTTCTCTTGATACGTGAGAGATTTTGAAGTCATCAAAAGCAGCAACTATGTCTAGACATTTGTCCAAGTAACTATTCAGCAAGCCGTTAAAGCATTGAGCACTTTTAGCTATTTGTTGCACTACTAACAAAGAATCACCATATGCATGGACATGTCTAGCACCTACAGATTCTAGTAACTCAAGACCTAGCAATAAAGCTTCGTATTCGGCTTGGTTATTAGTGGAAGAAAATTCTAGACGGGCCAAAGTTTCAAAGTGCATTCCGTTAGGTGATATGAGAACCACTCCAATACCTTGGCCACTCTTGCAAGCTGAACCATTAAAATAAAGTTTCCCTGGCACTACCTCAACTAGAGCAATATTGTCACTCCTGCTGACATCTACATGGTGATCAACTATAAAGGTGGTGACGATTTGGCCCTTCATCGCTCTTAGGGGCTCGTAGGCCAAATCGTACTCAATCAACGCGTAAGCTCATTTTCCGATTCTTCCACTTAGAATCGGACTCTGTAACATGTGCTTTATAACATCGGTTTGGCAAACGACAACACATGTAGTGGGGAGAAGATAGTGGCGTAATTTGGTGCACGCGTAGTAAAGTGATAAATACAATCGTTCTACAAACACGTACCTGGTTTCGGCGTCCAGCAGGCGGCGGCTCAAGAATGTGATGATGTACTATTTTCCCTCTACCTCCTGGGTTAGCACGGCCCCAATCACGCTATCTTCAGCAGCGATGTATAGCTGAAACGAAATCCCGACTTTGGGCGCTCTCACCACAGGCGGTGATGACAAGTACTCCTTGATCTTCTCAAAAGCACTTTGCTGGCTTGCCCCCCAAGTGAACTCGACTTCGTTTTTTAGCCGGAGTATGGGGACCAAGGCATAATCTTGCCGGACAAGTTGGATATAAAGCGACGCAAATAGTTCATCTTGCCTAGTAATTTTTGTACATCCCTTTTGCACGTCGGCGTTGCGATGTTTCTAATCTTCTCAAGTCTCTTAGGATAAATTTCTATGCCTCTCTCGTGAATCATGAAGCCTAATAACTTACCCACCGACACACCAAAAGCACACTTGAGTGGGTTCATTTTCAAACCATACCGTCGCATTCTATCAAAAACAACCTTCAAATTGGCTAAATGGTTTCCCATAGCATCCGATTTGACTACGACATCATTGATGTAAACTCCTAACATAACCCCTAACAAGTAATGAAAATTAAGTTCATAGCACGCTGGTACATGGCGCCAGCATTCTTCAAACCAAAAGTCATGACGACCCACTCGAACAAACCGACAAAACCAGGGCATCGAAAGGCAGTCTTATAGACGTCCTCTTCGGCCATAAAGATTTGATTATAACCAGCATTACCATCAAGAAAACTCGGTACCTTATGTCCTGAAGCATCGTTGATTAGCATGTCGGCTATCGGCATTGGATACTCGTCCTTTGGAGTGGCTCTGTTCAGATCCCTGAAATCAATACATACCCGTATCTTGCTGCTCCCTTTCTTCTCTACAAGCACAATGTTAGCAACCCATTCCGTGTACCTGCACGGCCTAATAAATTCAGCCTTGAGTAGTCACTCCACTTCTTCTTTAACTCGGTCATAGACGGCCGAGTTAAAGCGGCGGGGAGGCTGCTTATAAGGCCTTAATCCGGACTTGATAGGCAGCCTATGCTCCACGAGCTCGCGGCTTAGTCCTGGCATCTTGCTATACTCCCATGCGAAATAATCGACATACGACCGAAGTAACTTTATTATTTCAGCCTTTTCATCGGGCTGTAAATGTTGGTTTACAAAAGTCAGCCTTGGGATGCTACCATTACCTATGTCGACTTCCTCCAAAGGATCGACCGATGCAAAACCTTGTCCTAATTTCTCTACTTCGCTAAAGTCCCCAATGGCCTCGGCATTACTGTCTTTGCTAGACCGATATTGCTCCACACGAGACTTTAGCCAATCTAGATTACTCTTGCTAGACATGACTATTAGTACAAAAACAGTCGTGCTACTCCAGCCGGCTTTACCAACACTGGTGCAAAATGTCCTCCAGATACACTATTCGTTGAGCATCAAGTTGATCTTCTTCAGGTCATCCTCGTCCCTGCCAAGTTTCTTCAACAACGAGTAAGGCATTAAGTTAACAGTGGCGCCGCCGTCGACGAGCATTCGGGAAATCGGCTTTCCATCGATGTGACCCCTAATGTAGAGAGGCTTCAGATGGCGAGCCGAGTCCTCGGGCTTCTCGAAGATGGCGTTGCGCGGGCCGAGGTTCAATTGAGCAACCTCGGCCTCGTCCTATGGCAGGGTGAACTTGGCGGGCAGCGTGACGATGTTGATGTCCATCACCTGGGGTGCGGGCCCTTTAGAGACGGGCGAGTAATCGTCATCGAGCATGTCGTCGTCGTCGCTCGGACTATGAGCCGGGTTGGTTATCTCAACCGGCTTCTCCCTCCATAAATGTATTGTAGCTGGCTGAGGGCGTATTTCCTCGAAGATAGCGTCGCGCTCGTCCTCGGCTTCCTTCTCACGCATCTCCTGTGCCCGCAGTCATTGTAGGCATCTCTTCTGTGATTTGGACATGCCTGGAGGTGCCCAAGATGGTTGCAGCTTAGTGCCGGGCGCTACTGCCCGACCTCTATCAACTCTGGCTGAAGTGGTACTACGCCCTTTGGCCTTGTGCACCCTACGCTCGGAGGGGCCTTCGCTGCGGACCCCGATGGACAGACCGGCCTTGTTCGGCCGATCGAACCAGGCTTCGGCGCAGAGCCCAACCGAAGCATGGGACTTACCTCCATCAGACTTCGGCGACAGAGTCTTCGGGATTGGGACTTCCTGAGACCCAACTCTGATGGTGATGGCTTTGGACACCCTGACTTTGGCCTCCGCGTGCCCGCACCCTTCGGCTTCATTCTACATGGTCTAATTCAGAGGTACCACAGACAGTCTGTGGACGATGACCCACTCTGCTACGTTTGTTTGTCCCTTCCATCCATAATACTCCGAAGGAAAACAATACATAGTGTTAAATTGCGAAGGGTACTCCGACCCAGATACGTATAGAGCCCACAGGGTTCCTGCCCAGTCGTACGGCGGAGGCATTGGTGGCTCTAGTGGCTTCGCCCGTTGAGAGCCGAACCCATTACCCGGAATGGGGTTTGGCAGAGTTGATGGTGTCTTGGACCAAACCAACGAAGGGTCCTGCCAGGCCGAAGGTATGTTCAGCCGGTGCAGGTCGAAGCCTTCTATCGGAGAAGTCCAACATGGTGTGGGGTTCGGACACTGGGGGCCGAATCTACTGTACGGGGGGTCCGGCCATTGTGGCTCGAAACCACTGTGCGGAATGTCAGGCCACCGTGGCCCAAAGCCGCCTTGCGGAGAGTCAGGCCACTGTGGCCCGAAGCTACCATGCGGAGGGTGTGCCGGCTTCGGTCCGAAGCCGCCCTCTGAAAGCCTCGGGCCCTTCGACTACTTTAGCTTCTTAGCGTGTGGACCTGCTTCCTTGGCCTTTCTTTGATGCTTGTTTAACAACATATTGTACGTTACCTTCGGCCTCTTGGGAGCTTTAGCCGAAAGGGCATTAATGTTTTGTTTCCACACTCCTACCTCGGGGTTCTTCGATATGAGCGTGCGAGTGCACGGCTCTCCAACAATTACATCCTTCCCCTTAGCCGACTCGGCCTGTTCTGGCCTAATAAACACCTTCTTCTCGCCGAGGTCGATGGCGTTGACGGGAAAAGGATCTTTATACAACTTCATCTTCTGATTATGGTCTATCTTCAATCATCCTTCTTCTATGGCCGATTGGATCTGTCGTCGAAAAACATTGAAGTCGTTAGTATTATGTGAATGTGAATCATGCCACTTACAGTACGGATGCTTCTTTAACTCATCGGCAGGTGGAATGGCTTCACCCTTAGGTAACCTGAGAAGCTGACTTTTTAAGAGAAAATCAAATATTTTATCACCCTTAGTTATATCAAATGAGTACTTGACCTCACTAGGTCGATTCTTCGTGGGGGATAGCCGTAACTCGGAGCAGGTGACAGGTTTATTTTTAGCATTCCAAACCCATTCGGCCGCGTACATGTCGGCCGAATCCTCCTCTTCTGACTCCTCGTCAGAGCATTCCATGATGTGGATTTCAGCCCTAGGCTTGTTAAATGTCTTAATAAACCTTTTATCTTGTGTTCGGCCTTCCTGGACCAGAGCCTGCTGTAAAACTTGGCTGACTTCTAAAAAGTTTTGGTTATATAACCTTTCTTTAATTTTGGAATGCAACCCATTAAAAGGTAGTTCCGCCAAGTCCCTTTCCGAAATATTAAGGCTAAAACATCGGTTTCTAGTATCCCTAAAACGCTTGATGTACTCAGAGGCGTTCTCGTTAGATTTATGCTTAACCGATGTCAAATGTGAAAGCCTAAGTTCTATCTCACCCGTTTAGAAGTAATCATGGAACTTCCACTCTAAGTCGTCCCATGTCTGAATGGAGTTCAGCGGGAGCGCCAAAAACCAAGTGAAAGCAGTGTCGGATAGTGAGAGAGAAAATAGTCTAACCTTTAGGGTGTCTATCCCGCTAACTTGTCCACACTGTGCAAAAAATTGACTAACGTGCTCTAGTGTAGTTTTGCTACCCTCACCATCGAACTTAGTGAACTCAGGGATTCTATAGCCGTGGGGGTAGGGTACTGTATCAAGATGGTCGGGGTATGGTTTACGGTAAACCCTAACCTGTCCCTTGGGCACGAAGCCGACACACTCTCTGAATAGTGCGTGGACCCGCTCCTCTATGTCATCTTGGCATGTTTCTTGTGCGCGCCTCTCATGTGGGGGTGCGACACGCGGTGGAATATTGGCATGTCGGCCATGGGCCTCTTCCCTGCGTGCTATCTGTATGGCGTGCTCGTGTTCGGGTGCCTGCGCATGTGTTGCATGGTGCATGGGGGTGGTGCATGGTACGCAGTGCTAGTTTGACTGTAGGTGCAATGATTAGTCTCGGCCACGAGTGTTGAGGCCGGAGACATGGTTGTGCCAGTGCTGTCGTTAGTTCTGCCGTACACGTGGTTTGCCGGAGGTGCACTAGCAATAGGAACCGGGGGTACGACCTCAGTAAAGCCGAACATCCTAAGAGTTGCCTCTACTTGGGAGCTGACCACATAATTTAAACGGTTGGCTAGCGAAGCGCTAACGGCTTGATCTACTGATGCGGCTATTTTTTGCTCAATCTCTAAAGAAGATAAACGAGGCGATACAGGTGTTACCTGGACCTAAGCGAGGTTGGGGGTGATGATGTCATGCTTGATGAAGCCTGCACGTGTCTTAACGTTGCCCCCAAGCATCATGTCTTGGAGTGCCTTTAACTTTGCCTCGATCTCTGCTCGGTCTTCTGTGGGGATATCTTCAAGTGTAGGTGTCAAGATGTTGCGGTTGTCGATATCCGTGCCTCCTATTGTGTCCATCGGTGGTGTAGATGTAGTAGTCGACGTAGATGTACCGGTGGCTGATGTAGATGTACTTGTCATGTTGGCGTAGCCTTCCCCAGCAGAGTGGAGTTGTGATAAGGGGGGTGGAGTTGCCAGGCAATCAGATCACACAAAATAATCTAATTAGCCAAAAGAAATATATTAAACAGAATAGAATCAGCAAACCGGTCGGAGCCTGTCAGCTTCGAAGTATGATGCGAAGGGGTCATCGAAGTGTACCTTCGGCGTCTGGTGCGGAGTATTCCGCCGAAGGGTACTTCGGTGTTCGGACTGATCCGGCCAAAGATGGACTCCAAACGGATCTGGACGCGATGATCACCTGCGAACAGCGGGGTTCGGTGTGAGGTCTCTGATACGGCAAATTACAGAATAATGACGTGAGGGCCACGTGTGGTCGTAACTTTGTCCAGTGTGGAGTGCGATCGTGTCGAAGCCTGTTGTGATGAAGTGTGCTGGCGAAGCCTGTCGTCGGAGCCTGCAGTCTCGCCGAAGGGTGTCCTGGTGACCTCCGAAACCGATCTCTCAGCTCCGGACACCTCCGACGAAGTAGCTCTAAACTTGGGAACCTGCAACAAAGAGAGTTCGAAGTACCAATTCGGCCTGAGGACCGAATTCTGCTAAGTGTTGCACTAGTAGCGAAGGTAGCAATCTGTTACGCAGATTAGCGGATACTTCACAGGCGAAGTAACAAGGCGATAGCAATCTGTTACGTAGATTAACGGATACCTCACAAGCGAAGTAACAAGGTTTAGCACTGTTTCGAATTGGCCGGCAGAGGGCTTCCAGGCAAACCCACGAAGAAGTACAGGAAAAATAAAGGTAAAGTAAATACGATCAAAGATGGGGCCTTGGTTTGATTTGTGTGTTGGGGGGCCTCTAAGCTGGCCTCGCCTCTCTATTTATAGGGCCAAACTTCTGATCTAATCTACTATATTTCAGTTTGGATAGAGATAAAAACTTAGCCAGAATTGTATCCAACTCTATCTCTGCCGAAGTGGGCTCCGACGAGGCCCATCGAAGCCTGCTCCTCGGGCCGAAGCTTCGGCGGTGTGGGCCTCCGAAGGCTTCCTGGCCGAAGGCCGTGGGCTGGCTAGAGGCTTTCGGAGCCCATGGCCCAATGGACCTTCGGCCCTGTAGGGCTTCAGTCTGACCCTGGACATGTGTATTTTTGGCCCAAATCACCAAAATTGATATTTTGACAATCTAGCCATTAATGCCATTTTTTGCTATCAACACCTTCTCCTGTTACAAGGGCATGACCCTGCTTTTATAGGCATGCAGGCCAAAGGAAAATACCTAATTGCCCTCTACAAGTCGTAGGCTTTATAGGGGTAAGAAGGGAAAAGGCTATACTACTGTACATTTTACTTTTACAAACGTGGTCAATAAACATTACTTTGAGAGCAGGTATACGACATACTAGGGGCTGGGGCCTCAGTATGGCTTTACACTATAGTAGTACCTGGATATTTCTTCTGGGATGGAGTACTTGCCTGAGGTCATTGGTCGGAGCTAGCTGAGGGGGCTCCGAAGAGGACTCCGAAACAGACCTCAAAGTGGGCTCCAAAGCAGACCCCGAAGTGGCTCTCGGAGTGGGCTATGAAAGGCACCGGAGAGGGATTCGAAGGGGACTCGAGGGGTCCTGGATGCTTGGCTCCTGAGTGGGCCAGAGGGGTCCCAGAGGCTTGGCCCCGGAGGGGACCGGAGGGGTCTCAGAGGGGCAAATCTTGTCTGCACTTGGAGTTATCTTTGTCGGAAGGGGCCAGAGCTTGTCTTGAGGCTTCGCTAGTTGACAGGCTCTAAACTCGATGCCTTTGGAGGCTTACGTCATTTAGCCTTTGTTTAAGGGAAAACTATTTCTCCCAACAGTAGCCCCTCGCACGTGGCCCTTCAGAGTGAAGGGGTGCATGCGCCTCGGGACAAATGACCTGAAAAAATGATGCTTCGGGGAAGGAAGGCCAACAGAGCACGGGGCCAAAGTCTAGCTTCGAACTGCGCAGCCAATAAATGCCTGTACATAGCGATGGGACGCCATCGGGGAGCCCAAGCGATCCCGTGACGGTCAGAAATAAGGCCATTGCAGAGCGGGGGGCACGATAGTTCGCTTTAGTTGTTTACCGCGGGCCCATCGGTCAGAGACTGCAGGGGGGCCGGGTAACCGGTGATAAAATAATTCGGCGCGGGGTGCGCGATCGCTTTTTACCGCCTATAAAAGGGGCTTGACATACCATGGCTCCACCCACACTTTCATTTGCTTTCTGCTTCAGCTCCTAGCCACCTTCGCTTTCTGCTCTCCAACTTCAGCTTTGCGGACAGCCTGCTTTGAAGTCCCTTAGCACCCTTCGCACCGAAGCCCTTCGCAAGATGCTGAAGAAGGCTGTGTCGAAGAAGGCCTTGGTTCTGGGTGCGAGCTCGAGCTCGGTCTAGGCCCAAGCGGCGGTGGCGGCGACGATGAAGCCTGCTGCGAGGCACCTTGGGCCGAGGGACCTTCGGTCGCCGTCGGACAGGTTCGAGCAAACTTGGGAGTTGAAGGCTTCGGTCTCGATGGAGGAGTCTGTCCAGAGGATCTGCGAAGGGTGGATCTCTCATGGCATCCGGCTTCGAGTGCCCGAGAAGTCAGAGAAAGTCCTGAGGCCTCATCTTGACGAAGTCGTCGTCTTCAAGGCCTTCTTCAAGGCGGGGCTCGGACTGCTGGCAGTGGACATGCTGAGTGAGGTGCTGAAAGCTTATAACTTCGATCTCCCTTACCTGTCTCCGAATGCCGTGGCGAGGCTTGCAATTTTTGAGTGGGCCATGAGGGCCGAAGGCTGCGAAGGGTGTGCCGACGTCTTCATCGCCCTTCATGACGCGAGCTGTCAGCCGAAGCAAAGGGAGGGGACAGATGGCGTTGAGAGGGCCCTAGCCTTCGGGAGTGCCAACTTCTAGCTCCGTAGAGAGTTCTTGGACAACTTCCTAGTGAGGGCCATCAACAACAAGTGGTATTCGAAGTGGGACCAGGAATGGTTTTATGCTTCAGTGGGCGCGGACTCTCCCCTTTGGAGTACCAATGCGCTCATCTTCTACCGTCATGAAGGCACAATGAAGTTGAGGTCCGAGAGCTTCCAATCGAGTATCCTAATCCTGCGAAGGGTGGCCTCAAAGATGAGTATGCGGGACTTGGCCGAAGAGTTCATCACCCTTCGACTTATCCCCCTCACACTCTCCTGGCCAGAGGACTTGTTCCTGGCTCCGGGTCCGGAGGGTCCGAGCGAAGTATTCGCGGAGAGTCTTGGTAAGGCTTTGAACTCTATTACCTTTGTACTTTGTGAAGTTTAACTTGTGCTGACTTGGGGTCTTTGATGAAGCTACGCGCGATGTGCGGCCTCTAGAGGAGGCTATTGTTGTTGCCAAACGCGTCATGGGGTCTCCGACGCCAGACGAGCAAAACCGAAGGCTCGCTTTGGTGGGGTCTTGGGAGCATGGAACCACGTGTGGAGTTGGCTTGGCGCCGAGGGGATCCAAAAGCTCCCACACTTCGCCGGCCCGACACCTTCGACGGGCGGCTCGAAGAGGAAAAGAGTGGACGATGAGGAGCCCGAGGCCTCGAAGTCCACAGAATCCTAGAGGGTTCGCTCAGAGCCCTCAGTAGACGAAGCCCATGGCACGGTGGAGCGTGCAGCTCCGGACCTTGCTACTGGAGGGGAGCCCATGGATGCTACTGCTGCGACGACCAAAGTGGTGGCGCCGGAGGCTGCAGCAGTGACTGAAGTGGTGGCACCGGAGGCTGCGACGGCGACCCCTTTGAGCACGGAGCCTAGGGCCCAGCCAACCCAGCAAAGGGACTAGGGTGCACACATTGCTCCCATGGCCTTCCAGGACATCTCTTTGGGCGAAGAGGATGTTGACGAAGGTAGACACTTGATCACCCTTCTCTTTAATTCATGCGTATTAACTTGTACTTTTATTTTTAGGTACTGGTGACGATGTGAGGCATGTCATGGCGGAATCGGAGGGGACCTCCGACAGCAGCGGGGGTAGTAGCAGCTCAGAGTCTGAGAGCTCTTCGTTTGACGAAGATGAGGGGGGCAACCGTGGCGGAGGGGCCCCTCGGGAGCAACATGAAGAAGTGGTTGAGGTAGTGGACTGGAGCCCTACTCCAGCGGGGCCTGTGTTTCTGATGCCGTTGGTCCAGCCTCTGCTTCTAAGGGGACCTGTGACAGAGGCGGCCATCGTATACTTCTACGATGGCTATGTGGCTGCGGCGAAGGGGGACTTGGTGGTGCTGCTCAGCCGCGCCAACCACTTCGACCTCTTCACGAACGCCAACGAAGCCCTCGTTCAGGTGAGCAAAGCTTCGCACAGGCTTTGTTTAGTACTTAGCTCTTTAGCAATATTGAATATTTCTTGAATCTTGCTAGGCCTTCACACTAACCACCGTGGCAGTGGCCTCCGTGGGCCACCAGGAAACCCTCTTGGTAGAGGAGAGTGACGCCCTTCGGTGCCAGGCTTCAGAGGCCGTTGAGAGGCAGAAGCAAGCCGAAGCGGCGGCAGAGGCGGTGAGGTCCAAGGTAGCTAAGGCCAAAGCCTTGGCCTCGGAGACTAAAAACCTTCGGGAAGTGCTTCGGACTTCGGAGGAAGCTAGGGCAAAGGTGGTAGCGTAGTGCTCTGATCTTCGCACCGCTGGCCAAGCTATAGAGGTCCTCGTGGTCCGAGGGGTTGATGACGCCGCCTCGAGCCTGAGACGAGTCTTGGAGCACTTAGGGACAGAGTGTCAGGCTCTGGACTTCAATCCCCAAGACCGTATCGGGCACCGTCTCAAGTTCCTCAAGACGATCATAGTGACGGCAGAGTTGTCGATGAAGGGCTTCACGCTGATGGACGGCCGAGTGGCTGGCCAAGGGGTGCTGCACATGCTTCATAACACGGGGTGCAACCACCTCAAAGCAGCGACCTTGGCCACACTAGTGTCCTTCGGAGGACCTCACTTGGCTTCGCCTTCCTCAGCGGTCCACGGGGCGTGGCGCTGGCTTCAGGAAGCCTGGAAGACCCAAGGGTGCGAAGCGGTCCTCGAACTGCAATGGGTCTCCCGCCTACGCTGAGCTAGGGTGCAGGCCTCGCCCGCTCAGCCTTTGACGTTGAACCCTGCCTAGGCTCAACCTTCAAATGTTGACTTCAAAATGCTTGAGGATTCAGAAGAGCTTGGCCAGCTTTGGGTGGTGCTCGAAGTAGCTAGGTCCGAAGGCCCCCCTCGGTTCAAACTTCTGAGGGGTCCTAGGGGCGAAGCTATTCCCAAAGTAGCCCATGAGCTACTAGCTACCATGAAGACAGAGCCCCTTCGGAGTTCTTCGTCCTCGCCAGACTTAAGATGTTTTGAAGTAGGCTTAAGTGGTGAGGGGGTGCAGTCTTCGGGTACGGCCTTACAAGGCGACGAAGCCCTAGACTTTTCTAACTTCGATGCGGCACCTCCTGCGCTTCAGACTTGGGCCGACCTGCAAGAAGAACGGCGAGTTCTGCGAGCTTCGAAGCATGGACGGTCCGGCTGCGGGAGGTTAGGCTCCAACGGGGCTTTGTCCAGCCGAGGGGGCCCTGCCCGGAAAAAGAGCAAGCGAGGGTCGAGTATGTCGGGACCTCGGGGATGCTTTTTCTTAGGCTTAGATACAGATTACTCATAGCTTTTTAGCTTTCAATGTGTACCTGTAACATACTTCACATTTGGCATTTAATCAATGGAATTTATGTTATATTTATAAACGCATACTTCGTTTGCATGCTTCGCCCATATCGCGTGCTCTGAACGTTTAGCTTGTTACGCTTGTATCGCGCATTTCATTCGCACACTTCACATACAACCTTCGGTCCCCCCTTGCACGTGGCTGTTAGGGACTTGGGCGTTGCTGGTGTGTGCAAATATAAAATGCGATGGGGTGCTCCTTGGGTGGCTTTGGATATATAAATCACGTCGTTTGGAGGCCTCTCTTGGGCTTCGAACGCTTAAATTTGAAGCGAAGCAAGGCTTCAAAGACATTCAAATTAAGCGAAGAATGGCTTCAGAATGCTTAATTCTTAGATTAAATTTCAACACGCGAAGCAAGGCTTTGAAGTGTGTTTAGATGACAAAGCAAGGCTTCTGAGCTTGATTCTGCAATGAGAATGGAATGGGTGGTGTGGATTCACTGAACCTATGATAATGTGAGCCACCTTTGACTCTAAGCCACCTTCGACTTTGGGTCACATTTGACCCTGGGATTCATCAGGACGATGGCCCGAAATCCCAAACGTATCAAGTCGATGGCCTAAAGTCCTTGGACACATCAGGCTAGTGGCCCGTAGGCACTATAGCCTTCGAAGCAATGCTTCGGTTTTTAAATAGATCGAAGCAGTGCTTTGGTCCTTATTGATACGAAGTGGTACTTTGGTTATTTAAAAGAACGAAGCCTTGACTTCGGGTTTCGATAAGGGCACTGTAGAGCTTCGGTTTTTAAAAAAGTGAAGGCTTTGGTTATCAAAAAAATGAAGCAGGGCTTCGACATTAAATAAAGTGAAGCAGGGCTTCAGTATTTAAATAAAATGAAGCAAGACTTCGGTAATAAAAAGGCGAAGCAAGGCTTCAGTTTTGAAAAGGTGAAGCAAGGCTTTGGTTTGGGATAAGACAAAGCAAGGCTTTGGTTTGTGTGCATACCTTTGGAAGCTTGACTTGGTCCGGAGACCGAGCGACTTCACTTGGTTGAGGAGAGCTCGCCTCGTAGCCCTTAGGGATTTTGAGGCCTTCAGTGAGTGCCCGGAGCCCCTTGCCGAAGGGTGCACTCTGAGGCGCGAGGGGTGGTGGAAGGCGAGAAAGGCCTTCGAACTGTACTTGAAGCCCCTTGCCGAAGGGTGTGTGGAATCCTAGGACTCCGAAGCTCCCTGCGCAAACGTACTTCGAAATAGAGGCAGTGGTAGAGAACTAGCTTTTAGTACTAAGCTCCCCACGGACGGCGCCAACTGTTGTAACAATTGCGTCAGTTACAAACGGGTTTTATGTAGTGGTGTATGGTGTATAGAATGAACCTCCAAGGGTTCTCACAGAGGGAGAGAGAGAGAGAGTTTATACTGGTTCAGGCCTCCCCGAAGGGATAATAGCCCTACGTCCAGTTTATAGTGAATTTGGCATAATTTTGCCTCTACTAAACCTTCTACCTATTACAAGGGCATGGCCCTGCTTTTATAGGCACGCAGGCCAATAGAAAAGACCTATTTGCCCTCTACAAGCCATAGGCTTTATAGGGGTAAGAAGGGAAAAAGGCTATACTACTGTACATTTGACTTTTACAGACGTGGTAGATAAACATTACTTCGGGAGCAGGTATACGGCATACCAAGGGCTAGGGCCCCGATATGGCTTTACACTGTAGCAGTACCTAGATATTTCTTCTGGGCCGGAGTACCTGCCGGAGGTCTTCGGCCAGAGCTAGCTGAGGGGGCTCCGAAGCGGACCCCGAAGCGGTTCTTAGAGTGGGATCTGAAAGGCTCCGGAGAGGGCTTCGAAGGGGACCGGAGGGGTCCCGGAGGCTTAGCTCTAGAGGGGACCCAGAGGGATCCCGGAGGCTTGGCTCCGTAGGGGACCAGAGGTGTCCCAGAGGGGTAAATCTTGTCTGCACTTGGAGTTATCTTCGTCGGAAGGGGCTAGAGCTTGTCTTGAGGCTTCGCTAGTTGACAGGCTCTGAACCCGAGGCCTTTGGAGGCTGACATCATTTGGCCTTTGTTTAAGGGAAAACTATTGCCCCCAACAAAAGAGTGATAGACAAAACAATTTAAATTTATGGAGCATAGATATAAGAATTATATTCTAATAATGCATAATTTAGTCAGATTTTATGTCTATTTAAAATAAGCGGGCTTAATCCATACACAGACAAGGCACATGAATAAAGTCAATAAATTATAAATATAATTAGCAGCGGGCATTAAGGTTAATAAATCTATGATTTTTGAACTAACCATAACCGTCAACCAATGTAATAGTAATCAGACAGGTCAATATCAAATTGTATCGATAACAACAATTTTTGCTATTACTATCGGTAAAAAAATCTACTGGTGGCTTTATTAACATCTGTTGGTTCGATTTTTGGTAACACTTTGACACACGCGTGGCCTAGGAGATCTGCTTAACTCTATTGCATGTCCTACTTTCTTAGAAAAAATGGGTTTAAGGCGTGCTAATCAGTTTGACCCTGCAATTGATAAGGAAATAGGAAAATATTGATCAATAGCATAGCTTATCGGCTATCGAGCCGATGACCGCAGTGGGGATGGAATAATCATGGAATATCATGTCGATCGGTCATAAGGCCGATGACCATGGGTGAACCAATCGGGCGAGCGTGCCATCGGTCGATGAGATAGGTAGTTTACACATATAGGCCGATGAGTGCTTTCCGATGGCAAATGAGATGTGGCGTTGAATCAAAGATAACCTATCGGCTTGTACTCTGATAGAAATAAATAAAACGTGACAGATAACATGTCTATATCATGAAAATCATCACAATAACTAGATCGGACCTAACCAAGATAATAGCTAATCACAATGATCTTAATAATATATCAAAGTATTGGGCATGCTTTATTTAGATGAATGGTAAACAACATGAGAAAGATACAATAGCAATAGATGTCGGACTCAACCGATGAAGCCTCAAACTATCACACCCAGATCACATCAATCTAAGAGATCAATTTGATACAGCCTTAGACCTAGCCAATACATCGCAAAACCAGCGACCGTACTATTTCGACGTTCACCTAAAGAGATCAATCTGTCGCAGCCATGAGGATACTGACCTAGTTGATACGGTCGTTGGGGGTGGTGGGACTCACCTCTTCGTTGAAGATCGGAATGATGCATCCTAGCTCTGAGTGCCGAATCCCGCCATGATAAACCTTGGGAAGCCAAGGATGGCGATGTGCTGAGTAGTTGTTCGATAGAGATGTGTGTTATAATCTAACTAAGCGGTAAATATTTATAGTCCGGATACTTGCCGTCCAAGTATTCTATCTTAACCGATTCTGGATAATCTTTAGCTTCTCTTCATTGGCTCCTCCATATCCGGCAAGTGTTATAACGGACGGGCTTCTTTGACTATCTTTGACTAGACGCTCTTTTGACTTTCTGTAGGACCGAAAGTAGCGACAAGAGGGGGGGTGAATGGGCGCCTAAAAAAATTCTTTCGAATCAATGGCCTGCTCCCAACACCCAACGCACCTCAACAAACTTAGCAAAGAAAAGTAAACAGATCAACAGATCCTAAAATGATCTAGACTAAAAACGACCGGTGTCCTAAACGAAAAGACACCAACACAGTATTTAAAGGCAGATTAACAGAGCATTTAAAACATGGTCATCTCAAGCTTCATGAAGGTAAATCATCACAAGTATTTAACTTGAGTGCACATAAAAAGAGATGAAAGTTTACCGTTCAAAATTTGTCTCCTGTTCGAAACTTGACGAAAGCCTATGCGATGTGGTCGTGCGAAGCCTGAGGTTGTTGGACCGGAAACGGCGACCAGAGGGGGGGTGAATGGGAGCTTTTAAAATTTCGAGCTAAAAACTAGCCTTTGGTTTGGTTCTGTCTTCTGCGGAACAGGCTTCGAACACAACCTTCGAAGGTCTGGTTCGGAGGTACTTCGACAGCTCCGAACACAGGCTTCGCAGGAGCAAAAGTTCGAAGCCAAGAAGACTTCGCTCCACTCACAACCCTCGAAAATCTACTCTGCTAAGTCAGTGCTGGCTCCGCACACAGGATGCTTCGAGCAGGCTTCACACTTCACCCTTCGCAAGAGTTGACACCCTACTGAGGACTTCGACCAAGTACTTGGCAGCAGCAACTGGTGCTGGGCTTCGTACTCGAAGGTCTAAATGCACACTAAAAGACTTCGCTAAGGGCTTTGACACGATAAGCAAAACGGGCTACGATCAGGGCTTCGCTAGTAAGCAGCGAGGTCTTGCCTCCTGTTACACAGAGCGACAGCACGCTGAAAAACACACTTCGCACAAAACACCCTTCGCCTAGACAGGCTTCGGTGCACTAAAACAAGCGAGGTATGTAAAGCGAGCTCAAGCAAAAAGCACAAAGAAACAGGGCTTCGCCGCTTGAACAAGGAACACAAAAAGATTGAACTCTGGATGAATACAGTGAGGTATGTGGCTACAGGAGCTCAACAGTAAATGCTCAAAGTGTTAAATGTTACCTACCGAGCTCCCATATTTATAGCCCACAGTTCACCCAAAGGAATTGACTACTTTACCCCTAGGGTTTACAAAGAATTTGTCTCCACAGAACTAAGGGGTACAAAAGGTAGTCCACCTTTATTCTGGAGGCTTCTCTGTCAGCTTTGCAGAGGGGATAGTGTCAGCCTTTTACAGAACAGACAGTGTCAGCCTTTGCAGTCTTTGACCTTCTGGAATCCTCCCTTCGCACGCGAGGGTGCGGTAGCTTCGGTGAGAAGCCTGAAGCCAGATGGCCTTCGCTTCGCCGAAGATAGCCTTCGATACAGTGACGGTTTTGAGCCGAAGCCGTCAAAGCCCTTGGGCCTTCGCACCAACACCTCCGGAGTGGACCACCACGGCTTCGCAGCTACTCCCAGCTCGAACTCCGTCAGTCCGTGTACCGAAGCCATGCAGGCCGAAGCACCTCAAGTCAACCTTGCTCCGGAGCTAGCCTTGCTCCAAAGCCTTCCACCCTCCGAAGCCCCACCTTCGGAGTACCACCCTTCGAAGTCCCTCCTTCGTCCAAGGCCTCCGCATGAAGCATTCCATGAGCCCTTCATCGCAGTGCCTCTCCCCGAGCACACTCCTCGACGAGCCTCACCCGGACCATGCCTTCGATGCGCCTCGACTTCTGAGACCTTCGTCGGGTACCTTCGAATGTCTCCCTCCGGAGCACACTTCGAATTCCTTGCCTCCGCAGAGGACTTGATCCAACCAACTCCGAAGTCACTCCATTCGGAGTACCTTCGAAGTGCCTCATCTCCGAGGACTTTGTCTCGGAGCACCTTCAGCCGGAGCCACGCTCCGCACTCTCTGCCTTCACCTGGGACGCCTCGACCCGAGGACCGACCCGGACCACCTTCGCAGTCACCGTGACTGAGCTCCCCGCTCCCCTGGCATCAAGCCTCCCGCTTGACCCAGGTTCACCTGCTGCGAACCTTGTCCGTCGCCTCCGAAGTCCCTGCGCACCACAGACAAACAGACAAGTGTATCCAGTACTCTGGAGACCTCTCCGGGTTAGCAACCTCCGGCACACACTCCGGTGTACCGCCCAAAGTACCGAAGCCTTCGGTACACACCCAGTCATCGTGTACTGTCGGACCCCTCCGACACACACACTCCGCTGCAACAGCTGCAACAAGCAACCACCGAACACACTTCGGTGAAATCACCTCCGAACACCCTTCGGAGGTCCAACCTCCGAAACCCCTCCAGAGGTACCCTCCTCCGAACACCTTCGAAGGCACAACCTCCGAATACCCTTCGGAGGTACCCTTCGAACCAGAGGGTAGAAAGCCTATCAATCACTCATCACAAACACTGAAACCAACCCTTGGTTTCTCAATCTCCCCCTTGATGAGTGCATTGACAACCAAATCCATGTTCAGGAAAAATTAAAAAAATTTCAGCACACAAGTGACCATAAAAACTCAAAAAGAGCCAAATCATGTCACTTGACAAAAGAATTTTCCTCCCCCTTTCTCAAAAGAGTAAAAAGCCCATTTGGCAATAAAAACTCCCCCTGAGTTAAGTTTTCCCTTTGGCAATAAAGAACCTTCTCCCCCTTTATGTCAAATTTTCTCCCCCTTTTGGAAATTATAGCCCCTTGCGGCAGAGAACGAAGCAAGTCTCCCCCTATAGGAATTTCTCCCCCTTTGGCAATGCAAGCATCAAGGAGCATATAAAAGATGAAAAGCTTTGAATTGAGCAGAATTGCAAAGACATATGAAGCAAAAATATGCCAACAATAACACCATTGATCATGGGCTCAGCTCAAATTAATATTCTCTAAAAACATGATGAAGCATGTGATTTGATCATTTTTGAAATAAAAGCATCACCACTTAGTCAAGGAAACTAGACAAGTAAGAGCAGGGACTACGCAAAGCTATTCAATTTCTACTTTAGACAGACAAGTCCAGTTCAAATGTAGCATGAAAAGCAAACTTGATAATCATTGAATTTATTGTTCTTTTCTTAGTGCTAGGGGTTATTTGTTTGTCCACCTTATACTTTCCAATTAGGCCAAGCCTAGGCATGAAAACCATAAGAAGCTTAAGGCAATGATTTTGGCATACACTCCACTATTCCAGTTCATACCAATGTGCAATGGTAAGCAGTCTAGAATAGGGTAGTGCGACAAACAAACCCACCTAGATCTTTTCATTTTAAAGCATGCAAATCATGGAATTTTTGATTATAACTAAGTGAACCAATTGTTTGGCACTTTATGAATATCCATGAAAAAGTAGAACAATTTTTCAATTTGCAATTTTTAGCATCCAATGAACAGTGTCTTGCTATCAAGCAGATAAAAGATAGCTAAAGCAGTCCTGCCTAAACATGCTAGATTCAAAACTAAGCAGTGAGCATGATTTGATTTTGAAAATAAAACACCATGCACATGAATGTTCCAGATGAATTAACAAGAGCTGAGCTGACATGATTTCATGAATTATAAGCAGGCATATAAGTGCAAAATATGTAAATGCAATTTCAACACAATTAGACAAAGGCACATCCATCTAAAATAGCTCCCCCTCACAAAATGCCGTAAGGGTGACAAATGCCAAGTTCCCCACGCAAGTAAGCAAAACGAGAAGCATCGAGGGGTTTTGTAAAAATGTCGGCAAGCTGGTGTTGGGTATCAACATACTGAAGTTCAATATCACCCTTCTCATTGTGATCTCTGAGAAAGTGATACCGTACATCAATGTGTTTGGTTCTGGAGTGCTGAACTGGGTTGTTTGCAATACAAATAGCACTAGTGTTATCACAGAAAAGTGGAACACTCTTATAATCTAACCCGAAATCCCGCAAAGTGGAAACCATCCACAAAATCTGAGAGCAACAGCTAGCTGCAGCAACATATTCGGCCTCAGCCGTCGATTGTGCAACACTAGACTGTTTGCGGGAAGACCAGCAAACCAGTGAAGTACCCAGAAAATGACAAGTACCAGAGGTACTCTTCCTATCAATTCTACACCCAGCAAAATCCGCATCGGAATAACCTCGAAGACATAAAGATGAAGACGCTGAATACCATATGCCAAATTCAAGGGTGTGTTTGAGATACCTTAGGATGCGCTTTACCGCTTGGCGGTGCGAAGCTCGTGGTGAAGCCTGAAAACGAGCGCACAGACACACTGCGAAGTGTATGTCCGGCCTCGTAGCAGTCAAGTAGAGGAGGGATCCGATCATGCTTCGGAACTCCTTCTGATCTACGGCTTCTCCATCTTCGTCAGGGTCCAATGCTACAGATGTAGCCATCGGAGTGGCGAGGGGCTTCGCATCGGACATGTTGAACTTCTTGAGCAGGTCCTTGGTGTACTTTGTCTGGTGGACGAAAGTACCTTGTTTGCTTTGCTTGATTTGCAAACCAAGGAAAAAGGTGAGTTCACCCATCATAGACATTTCAAATTCCCTGCTCATGGTATCTGCAAACTCGGCAACCAAAGCATGAGAAGAGCCACCAAAGATAATATCATCCACATAAATCTGCACTAGGAGGAAATCTTTGCCATGCTTGAGAGTAAACAGTGTTTTATCAACAGAGCCCATCAAATACCCTCGCTCAAGCAGAAAAGACTTAAGTCTATCATACCAAGCCCGAGGGGCCTGCTTGAGTCCATAAAGAGCCTTATGAAGTTTAAGGACTTTATGTGGGTACTTGGGGTTTTCAAAACCAGGGGGTTGTTTTACATAAACATCTTCACCTATGAAGCCATTAAGAAAAGCACTTTTGACATCCATTTGATAGAGTTTGAATCCCCGGGATGTCGCAAAGGCAAGCAAAATCTTAATGGCCTCAAGGCGAGCAACAGGTGCAAAAGTTTCAGTAAAATCAATCCCTTCTAGTTGAGAAAAGCCCTGAGCTACAAGTCTAGCCTTGTTTCTAACTATAGTCCCATCCTCCCCTTGTTTGTTTTTGAAAATCCATTTTGTTCCAATGAAATGAACATGTGGTGGAGGATCAACTAAAGTCCAGACTTGGTTTTTCTCAAAATTTTCAAGTTCCTCATGCATGGCATTGATCCAACTAGAATCAGAAAGTGCATGACTAACATCTAAGGGCTCGAAAGAAGCAACAAAAGCGGAATCAATGAAATGAGCATGAGAACGTGTTACCCTTTGATCAAGCTCACCAATGATCTGCTCGGGAGGATGCATCCTTTGAACATGATGTGGAGCCTCACGGCGGGATGCAGTCTCCCCCTCAACTTGTGCGTTTGAGTGGTCCAAGATGACCGATGTTGAGGTAGTCGCTTCGGGACCTCGTGCCGAAGTAGTTGAAGCGGGGTCAGCTTCGGGGGTCGATGTCGAGGGTAGTAGGGGTTCGTCCTCGAATTCTCCGGGATCTTCTTCTTCAAATAAGGTCTGTTCCATGTCGTGTTCATTTGCCTGTTCAAAAGCAGAACTAATAGAGGGGGTTGATTCATCAAAAGTCACATCACATGACTCGATGACAGTGTTAGTTTCCAAGTTATAAACACGATAAGAATGACCATGTGTAGTATAGCCCAAAAAGATCCCGTCGGAAGATCGCGACTCAAATTTATCCAAGTTTCCACGTTTTAGGATAAAGCAGCGACAGCCAAAAACTCGAAGATGAGTAACCATGGGCTGTCTCCCAAAACGTAGCTCATAAGATGTCAAGTTTAAAATTGAGCGCAAGAAGATTCGGTTTGAGATGTAACAAGCAGTGTTCATGGCCTTAGCCCAGAATTTTCTACGAGTCCTATGCTCATCAAGCATCGTCCTAGCCATCTCAACCAAAGTGCGGTTCTTCCTCTCAACAACACCGTTTTGTTGAGGAACCCGCGGAGCAGAGAATTGATGTTCTATGCCATGCTCCATGCAAAAGTTAACAAAGAGACTATTTTTGAACTCGGTGCCATTATCACTTCGAATGAATTTCAATGCACCTAGGAGTTCAGTGAAAAGTCTCAAAGCCAAGCTCCGAAAGTGTGAAAACACTTCATCCTTGCTGGCAAGAAAGAAGACCCAAGAGTAGCGAGAGAAATCGTCGACAATAACTAATACATACCACTTGCCGCCTAAAGAACTAACCCGAGAAAGACCTACAGTGTCCATGTGGAGAAATTCTCCGGGCTGTTCAGTCATCACTGTGGTGACTGGCGAATGCGAAGCGGCAATCATTTTACCATGTCGACAAGGAGCGCAAACTAAATTCTTCTCAAACTTGAGCTTGGGCAATCCTCGGATCAGGCCTAGGGCGCTCAGACGAGCGAGCAACTCAAAGCTCATATGCCCTAGTCTCCTATGCCACTTCCAAAGCTCAGAAGTCGAATGTGCAACAAGACAATGAGAAGATCCAGACGACTCAGAAAAATCAGCTCCAAAAACTCTCCCAACCCTAAAGATCTTACACACCACAATGCCATCAGAATTGAGCACTTGCGAAGTATTGCGATGGAATCGCACTTCGAAGCCCTCATCAAGCAACTGAGATACAGACAGCAAATTGTATCCCAGATTCTCAACCAAAGCAACATCTTTGAGAGTGAAATTCGAGTTAATTCTTACCACACCTTTACCTTTCACTCTACTCCTTCGATTGTTTCCGAAGGTGATATGTTCCCTTTGCTTGGTTGTGGTGAGGCTGGAGAACCATGCTGCATCTCCGGTCATGTGGCGCGAACAACCGGAGTCCATGATCCATGTGCCCTCCAAGCCTCGATCTGTCGCCTACACATGATAAGAATATCTAGATCGCTCAGTGCTGGGGTGAGTGGAAAAATGACGAGGCATCCTGCACTGAGTGACACGAGTAGTAGGCGCAGCAAAAGTAGACGGTCTACGCACAGGAAAATCGAAATGATGCAAAGTGCGAGGTCTACCTACATGCTGTGATCTAACAACATGTCGAGGTCTCCTACTCTGACGAGGTACAAAGTTACTCACCCGGGGTCTACCACCATATGGAACATGGTGAACACCTCGAGGAGCAAAACCTCTCCGAGAAGCACGAGGAGCCTCAAAATCAGGACGATAGTACATCTCAGACTCATGCATACCTAAAGATGGGTAATGCATGTCCTGGTAACTCATCGCCTGAGAGCGTCGCTCATCCTTGATGCGACGAAAACAGAACCAAACCAAATGACCCGCCCGCTGACAATAAGAACAATGGAACATTCTCCTAGGGGCACTCTCATGGGTCACAGGAGCAACTCTCACAAGCTCCTTGGGTTTCTTCTGTGTGGTTTTCTTGGGAGGGATTTTCTTGGCAGGAGGTGTGGTTTTCTTTGGTGGATGGGTAGGCTTTTTGGCTGATGGGGTGTCCAACAGAGCTCTCTCTTTCTCTAGGGTGGTGGGTGAGGTAAAAACAGTTTTGGACTTACTGTCTGAAGGTATCCTCTCAAAACCCAAACCTAGAGCTACCCCTGCTCTGTTAGCACACAACTTGGTCTTGGCCAAGAGCAAATCCATCCTTCCCTTTCCCTCAGTGCATTTATTAACCATGGAAAGGAGGTATTCATTTTCTGACATGAGGTTTTCAGCTTGCTCTCTAACAGTGCCTAGCTGGTCCTTAAGTGTGATGCAAGTGTCACAAACAGGTTGCACATCCTTAGAACTACCGGCCCTCTCCAATCTAGCCTCCAAATCATGAACATGCTTATCACGTAAATTAATGCTTTCGCGTAATAAAGAGCAGTTCATGCAATCAATAACATCATGAGGTCTAGAATCCACCTCCAAAAGCTGCTTCTGTGCAGTCTCAAGCTCGGAAAGAGTTTGAGCATGTACAGAACGCAACTGAGCAAGCTCACTCATGACAACAGAACAGGATTCACATTCAGCATCATCAAATTTAGACTTAAGCATGGCATATTCAGTAGAAATAGTTTCTAGCCTAAGTCTAAGGTCTTTTCTTTCTCTAGCGGCTTGCACAAGTAATCTATCCTGACCAAGAACTACTTCATTCAGCTCATCTAATTTAATTAGTAGCTGGTCAGATGATAGGTTTACCTCAGATGAGTCAAGCTCATCGCCGCTGTGATCGCTGTCGGCCATGAAGCAAAGGCCGGTGAAGTCTCGTCCCTTCTTGTCCTTCTTGTCCTCCTTCCTTGGGGACTCCTCCTCCTCAGAGCTTGACTCCTCTGTTGAGGACGTGTCAATGTCGCTGAGAGCAGCAACAAAGGCTCTGGAAGCGGCCTTGGCTACTTTCTTAGCCATCTTGCCGCGCTTGCCCTTCACAAAAGGCTTCCTCTCCTTTTTGTGGTATTTGGGGCGCTCACTCTCATCTCTCTTCTTGAGCTTAGGGCAATTAGCCTTGATGTGAGAAGTGTCGCCACATTCATAGCAACCACTAAAACCACTTCTCCTCTGATCCCGTCTCTCATGGTGAAAACGGGTGAACCTCCGGGCAATGAGAGCAAGCTCATCATCATCTAGAGTGTCCACCTGCTCCTTTGTGATGGAGACCAGGGAGGACAAAGCAAAACCATCTGCAAAAACACAAGTGCCAGATGTGCTTGGTTCTGCAGTGGTGCCACGGCTAGTGCTAGAAACCAATGCCAATGGCTGTGGCAAAGAGCTTCTGTGCACCGCAAGAGATGCCTTGGCAATCTCTGTGGACTTCAGCTTGCTAAAGAGCTCATCACAGGTCAATGTGTCATAACCTGCAGACTCCTCAATGCTGGATATCTTCACTTCCCATATGCTACGGTCAAGAGCATAGAGAAGCTTGATAGCCCTATCATGGTCATTGTAAGCAAGCGTCCCGTTGGACCGCAAGTTACTCACTATAGCATCAAAGCGAGAAAACATGGCATCTATAGATTCACCAGGTGCCTGCACAAACAGCTGATACTGTTGATTGTATGTGCTTTGGCGCCTGGCCTTAATCTGTGTAGAGCCCTCGTGAAAAATAGTGAGTGTTGTCCAAATTTCCCTAGCAGTCCTAAGGTGCTGCACCCTATCAAACTCACTCCGGCTCAAACCAATGAACAGTATGTTTCTTGCCTTCGAGTTGGCATTATACCGATCTTTTTCTGTTTGAGTGGTGCGAGTATCAGGGATGGAGTATTGTGAGTCCACAATCTCCCAAATTGCATTTCCTTGGCTTAACAAGTAAGCCTCCATGCGCACCTTCCAGTATGCAAAATCAGTCCCATCGAACAGAGGAATTTTACTGCCTTTATCCATGTCGCCAACAGATCACAAAACTGGTTAAGGTCAACTGATGATCTTAACCTGCTCTGATACCAATTGTTGGACCGGAAACGGTGACCAGAGGTGGGGTGAATGGGAGCTTTTAAGATTTCGGGCTAAAAACTAGCCTTCGGTTTCAGTTCTGTCTTCTGCGGAACAGGCTTCGAACACTACCTTCGGAGGTCTGGTTCGGAGGTGCTTTGACAGCTCCGAACACAGGCTTCGCAGGAGCAAAAGTTCGAAGCCAAGAAGACTTCGCTCCACTAACAACCCTCGAAAATCTACTCTGCTAAGTCAGTGCAGGCTCCACACACAGGGTGCTTCGAGCAGGCTTCGCACTTCACCCTTCGCAAGAGTGGACACCCCACTAAGGACTTCGACCAAGTACTTGGCAGCAGCAACTGGTGCTGGGCTTCGTACACGAAGGTCTAAACGCACACTAATAGACTTCGCTAGGGGCTTCGACACAAGAAGCAAAACGGGCTTCGATCAGGGCTTCGCTAGTAAGCAGCGAGGTCTTGCCTCCTGTTACACAGAGCGACAGCACACTGAAAAACACACTTCGCACAAAACACCCTTCGCCTAAACAGGCTTTGGTGTACTACAACTAGCGAGGTATGTAACGCGAGCTCAAGCAAAAAGCACACAAAAGCAGGGCTTCGCCGCTTGAACAAGGAACACAATAAAATTGAACTCTGGATGAATACAACGAAGTGTGTGGCTACAGGAGCTCAACAGTAAATGCTCAAAGTGTTAAATGTTACCTACCGAGCCCCCATATTTATAGCCCACAGTTCACCCAAAGGAATTGACTACTTTACCCCTAGGGTTTACATTGGTTTTGTCTCTACAGAACTAAGGGGTACAAAAGGTAGTCAACTTTATTGGAGGCTTCTCTGTCAGCCTTTGCAGATGGGACAGCGCCAGCTTTTTGCAGAGCAAACACTGTCAGCCTTTGTAGTCTTTGACCTTCTGGAATCCTCCCTTCGCACGCGAGGGTGTGGTAGCTTCGGTGAGAAGCCTGAAGCCAGATGGCCTTCGCTTCGCCGAAGATAGCCTTCGATACAGTGACGGTTTTGAGCCGAAGCCGTCAAAGCCCTTGGGCCTTCGCACCAACACCTCCGGAGTGGACCACCACGGCTTCGCAGCTACTCCCAGCTCGAACTCCGTCAGTCCGTGTACCGAAGCCATGCAGGCCGAAGCACCTCAAGTCAACCTTGCTCCGGAGCTAGCCTTGCTCCGAAGCCTTCCACCCTCCGAAGCCCCACCTTCGGAGTACCACCCTTCGAAGTCCCTTCTTCGTCCAAGGCCTCCGCATGAAGCATTCCATGAGCCCTTCGTCGCAGTGCCTCTCCCCGAGCACACTCCTCGACGAGCCTCAACCGGACCATGCCTTCGATGCGCCTCGACTTCTGAGACCTTCGTCGGGTACCTTCGAATGTCTCCCTTCGGAGCACACTTCGAATTCCTTGCCTCCGCAGAGGACTTGATCCAACCAACTCTGAAGTCACTCCATTCGGAGTAGCTTCGAAGTGCCTCATCTCCGAGGACTTTGTCTCGGAGCACCTTCAGCCGGAGCCACGCTCCGCACTCTCTGCCTTCACCTGGCACGCCTCGACCCGAGGACCGACCCGGACCACCTTCGCAGTCACCGTGACTGAGCTCCCCGCTCCCCTAGCATCAAGCCTCCCGCTTGACCCAGGTTCACCTGCTGCGAACCTTGTCCGTCGCCTCCGAAGTCCCTGCGCACCACAGACAAATAGACAAGTGTATCCAGTACTCCGGAGACCTCTCCGGGTTAGCAACCTCCGGCACACACTCCGGTGTACCGCCCAAAGTACCGAAGCCTTCGGTACACACCCAGTCATCGTGTACTGTCGGACCCCTCCGACACGCACACTCCGCTGCAACAGCTGCAGCAAGCAACCACCGAACACACTTCGGTGAAATCACCTCCGAACACCCTTCGGAGGTCCAACCTCCGAAACCCCTCCGGAGGTACCCTCCTCCGAACACCTTCGGAGGCACAACCTCCGAATACCCTTCGGAGGTACCCTTCGAACCAGAGGGTAGAAAGCCTGTCAATCACTCATCACAAACACTGAAACCAACCCTTGGTTTCTCAGAGGTTGTCAAAGCCTATTCAGTGAAGTGTGTAGCTAACGAAGCCTGCTTTGAAACGCACAGGACCGAAGCCGAAGGCCATACTTCGAACCATGCACTTCGGAAATGTGGTGTGAAGTGCTAGTTGTCGAAGTCTGCTCTTGCTGACGAAGTGTACAATGCGAAGTATACTTTGAACATCCGAAGCCTAATCAACCAGAGGACACAAACCAAAAAACTTCAAAGCATATAAAAAAGCGAAGCCTACTTCGGAGATCTTCACGAGAACTTCGAAGTCTACAGGACAAAAACCAAAGCCTAGCACTTTCACAATGTGGGGCCCACGCCAGAGATTGACAGAGAGACCCAAATGCGAAGCTGTGCAGTCGAAGCTCAGTACTCCAAGTACTACTTCGCATTCTCCGAAGCAAAGCAAAGATCAAAGCACAAAGCGAAGCCTATACTTAGAAAAACAAACAGTGAGGTCCTGAGCATAGACCTGAAAAATAATGCCTGAAGAACAAAAAGTATGGGGCCCACGCTCTAGCTCCGAACATTGAGACCTCCAGAAAAATTACTCCGGTCAAGATGAACTTCGTGCGAAGTACTAAGACAAGCTGCTACCGAAGCTATTCTTTGCCTGGGAGGGTTACAATGCTAGTGTCCAGGCTGCACGAAAATAAAAACAACCTATTGCATAGGCTGCTACTACAAAATGGATCAACGAACTCCGTGCAAAAAGAAAACATACTAGCCTGCTGCAAGCAATAAACAAACTAGCCCCTAGAGGCTACCTCTCAGAAATGCTGTGGGAAACAAAGCACTATGTGACAGGCCTGCTGCCTAGCTTGTGTGCTATCAAACACAAACAACAGGTGAGAGAAAACTGCTTAGACAAAAATGCAGTGCAAGTCAGAGAGATCGCAGTGGATTCAAGAGAAAGAATACTCTACGGCGAACTTAGATCAGAAAAATAACCATGACGCGTGTTGACACGGAAACGTGCCCCCGCACTTAGGTCAGTTCGACGATCCAAAAGTGCACGGATACTTAGGGACAAGCCAAAGCGTGACGTGGCACCGACGTCGCGTTCCGACTACCCTTAATAGTGATAAGGGGGGTGGAGTCGCCAGGCAACCAGATTACACAAAATAATCCAATTAGCCGAAAGAAATAGATTTAAATAGAGTAAAATCAGCAAACCAGCTGGAGCTCGTCTGGTTCGAAGTCTGATGCGAAGGGTGCTCCGAAGGGTACCTTCAGCGTCTGGTGCGAAGTACTCCGCCGAAGGGTGCTTTGGTGTTCGGACTGATCCGACCGAAGATAGACTCCGAATGGATCTGAACACAGTGATCACCTCCGAACAACGGGGTTCGGCGTGCGATCTCCGATGCAGTGAATTACAGAGTGGTGACGCGAAGGCCACGCGCGGGTGCAACTTCATCTTGGTGCGGGGTGTAGTCGTGGTGAGGCCTGTCACGATGAAGTGTGCCGGCGAAGCCTGTTGCCGAAGCCTGCGATCCTGTCGAAGGGTGTCCTGGGGACCTTCGGAGATGATCTCTCAGCTCCGGACACCTCCGATGAAGGGGCTTCGAACGTGCGAAGCCTGCAACAGAAGAGTGCGAAGTACCAATTCGGTCTGGGGACCGAATTTTGCTAAGTGTTGCACATGCAGCGAAGGTAGCAATCTATTACACAGATTAGCAGATACTTCACAAGCGAAGTAACAAAGTGATAGCAATCTGTTACGTAGATTAACGGGGACTTCACAGGAAAAGTACCAAGTCTTACCACTGTTCCGTAGTGGCGGACAGAGGGCATCCAGGCAAACCCACGAAGAGGTACAGAAAAGTAAAGGTAAAAGTAAAGGTACGATCAAAGCATGGGCTTTGGTTTGGTTTGAGTTGGGGGGGGCTCACCAAGCCGGCCAGGCCTCTCTATTTATAGAGGGTTAACTCGTAATCTAATCTACTATTAATCTAGCCAGATAGAGATAGATATTGAGTTGGGAACACATACAACTCCATCTCTACCGAGGTAGGCTTCGGCCAGGCCCACCGAGGCCTGCTCCTCGGGCCGAAGCTTCGGTAGCGTGGGCTTTGGCCAGGCCCGTCGAGGCTTGCTCTTGGGCCGAAGCTTCGACTCCGTGGGCCTCCGAAGCTTCGGCAGCGTGGGCCTCCGAAGGCTTCCTGGCCGAAGACCATGGGCTGGCTGGAGGCTTTCGGAGCGCATAGCTTGATGGGCTTTGGCCCTGTAGGGCTTCGGACAGACCCTGGACATGTGTATTTTCGGCCCAAATCATCAAAAATTGATATTTTGATAATCTAGCCATTAATGCCATTTTTTGCTATCAACACATGCCCCCTACCTTTTAGTGAACTAGTGAACTAAAAGCACAACGAGCTGAAGACGATACCATTTGTATCGGCTTTCCGACATTTCTAGGACGTTTGCCACACACTTGGGAAATACTTTTCAAGTATCTACCATTTAAAGCTATTCAAAACCGTTCTCCCTGTTAGGATTCCAACACGTATGCGTTGCCGGGAATGATTTCGGCTATCCTAAAAGGACCTTCCCAACTAGGTGACCATTTACCAAATTTGGGACTCTTCGTGCCAAAGGGTAAAATCGTCTTCCATACAAAGTCTCCTATTTGAAAAGATTTTGGTTTAACCTTCTTATTGTAGGCTTTAGCTACTCTCTTCTTGTCTACTTCTATGGCTTCTAAAGCCCTTAGTCTCTTATTGGTCGCTTCCTCCAGATTATCTTTCAGAAGAGCCTCATACTCATCAACCGATAAGCTGTCTTGCTTTAACACTCTTAAGGAGTCGAGATCTACCTCTACAGGCAGAACAACCTCTTGTCCATATACCAACTCATATGGACTGACCTTGGTTGCACCGTGCTTTGCAATCCTACAAGCCCATAATGCCTCGGAAAGCACTTCATGCCACCTTTTAGGAAACTCTTCGATTTTCTTCTTAATAAGCTTAATCACGGTTTTGTTACTAGACTCGGCCTGACCATTGGCCTGAGCATAGTAAGGCGAGGAATTTATCAACTTAATGCCATAGTATTCAGCGAAGTCCCTTACTTCTTTAGAGACAAATGAACTACCTTGATCCGTAGTAAGAGTTTGAGGGATGTCGAACCTATGTATGATGTGCTTTAAAATAAAATCACGTACCTCATTATGAGTCATGTTCTTGAGAGGTATGGCCTCGGTCCATTTGGTGAAGTAGTCTGTTGCCATCAACACGAACCGATGCCCCTTAGAGGAAGGAGGGTAGATCTGGCCGATGAAGTCCAAACCCCAACCTCGAAACGGCCATGGCTTGACAATAGGATTGAGCAATGAGGCAGGAGCTAACTGGATGTTACCAAACCTCTGAGATGCCTCACACCCTCTGTAGTACTTGAAACAATCTTCAGTCATAGTCGGCCAATAAAAACCCGCTCTTTTGAGCATCCAACTCATCTTTTGGGCCGCCTGATGAGTGCCGCAAAGCCCCTCACGGACTTCTCCTGTAGCCACCTGGGACTGCTCATGGCCTAAACACTTCAATAGCACTCCGTCGATGGTTTGGCGATACAATGTGTTGTCTACCAACACGAATTTAAACGCTTGTCGCCGAACCTTCTGATCAACCCTTCGGCTAGGGTCTTTCAAATACTAGACGATTGGGAATCTCCAATCGCCCTCACAAATTTCAGAGGGCTTCGCTGGTCCACCTTCTAAAAAAACCTCTAAAATACTGACTTCGGGGTGCCCCCCGAGCCTTTCCAGCTCCTGCCGAAGCCTGGCCGAGGTGACCATTCAGAGCGTGTTGGGCTGAAGCCCTTCAGAGGGTTCGGACTCTGGAGAGCCTTCCCTGTCCGAGGGACTTCAAACTATAGGCTTCGGCATGCTGGACCCTTCGGTGAGAGGAACACTCTGATCTAGGGGCTCCGGCATGCGGCGGCCTTCGGCGATCCGAGGGCTTCGACCTAAAGGGTGCGCCTGTCCAGCATCACTGGCTTCGACAATGTGACCAAACATCTGCTTTTCCAACATAGAAAATTTCCCTCTCCTGACTTGATAGCCAGATGCTTGCTGAGCTAAATCATTAGCGATTGAATTGGCTTCCCTTGACACGTGAGATATTTTGAAATCATCAAAAGTAGCAACTATGTCTAGGCATTTATCCAAGTAGCTATTCAGCAAGCCATTAAAACATTGAGCACTCTTAGCTACTTGTTGTACTACTAATAATGAATCACCGTATGCGTGAACATGCTTAGCGCCTACAGACTCTAGTAATTCAAGACCTAGCAACAAAGCTTCGTATTTGGCTTGGTTATTAGTGGAAGAAAACTCTAGTCGGGCCGAGGTCTCAAAGCGCATACCGTTAGGCGATATGAAAACCACTCCAATACCTTGACCACTCTTGCAAGCCGAACCATCGAAATAGATTTTCCATGGCACTACCTCAACTAGGGCAATAGTATCATTCCAGCTAATATCTATGTGATGATTGACTATAAAGTTGGCTACGACCTAGCCTTTCATCGCTCTTAGGGGCTCGTAGGCCAAGTCGTACTCAATTAACGCATAGGCCCATTTTCCGATTCTTCCGCTTAGAATCAGCTTCTGTAACATGTGCTTTATCACATCGGTTTGGCAAACGACAACACATGTAGTGGGGAGAAGATAATGGCGTAACTTATTGCACGCGTAATAAAGTGATAAACACAATCGCTCCACAAACGCGTACCTGGTTTCGGCGTCCAGCAGGCGGCGGCTCAAGAATGTGATGATCTACTCCTTTCCCTCTACCTCCTAGGTTAGCACGGCTCCAATCACGCTATCTTAAGCGGCGATGTATAGCCAAAATGGAATCCCGGCCTTGGGTGCTCTCACCATGGGTGGTGATGACAAGCACTCCTTCATCTTCTCAAAAGCACTTTGCTGGCTTGCCCCCCAAGTGAACTCGGCTTCATTTTTTAGCCGGAGTATGGGGATAAAGGCATTAATTTTGCCAGGCAAGTTGGATATAAAGCGACACAAATAGTTCAACTTGCCTAGCAACTTTTGCACATCCTTCTTGCATGCCGGCACTGCAACGTTTGTAATCTTCTCAAGTCTCTTAGGATCAATCTCTATACCTCTCTCATGAATCATGAAACCTAAGAACTTACCTGCCGACACGCCAAAAGCACACTTGAGTGGGTTCATTTTCAACCCATACTGTCGCATCCTATCGAAAGCAACCTTCAAATTGGCTAAATGGTTTCCCATAGCGTCCGATTTGACCACCACGTCATCGATGTAAACTTCTAACATGACTCCTAACAAGTCATGAAAGATCAAGTTCATAGCGCGCTGATATGTGGCGCCGGCATTTTTCAACCCAAAAGTCATGACGACCCATTCGAATAAACCAACAAAACCAGGGCATCGAAAGGCAGTCTTATAGACGTCCTCTTCGGCCATAAAGATTTCATTATAACCGGCATTGCCGTCAAGAAAACTTAGTACCTTATGTCCTGAAGCATCGTTGATCAGCATGTCGGCTATTGGCATTGGATACTCGTCTTTTGGAGTGGCTCTGTTCAGATCCCTAAAATCAATGCATACTGGTATCTTGCCACTCCCTTTCTTCTCTACAGGTACAATGTTAGCAACCCATTCCGCGTACCTGCATGGCCTAATAAACTCAGCCTTAAGTAGTCGTTTCACTTCCTCTTTAACTCGGTCATAGACGACCGAATTGAAGCGGCGGGGAGGCTGTTTATAAGGCCTAAACCCGGGTTTAATGGGCAGCCGATGCTCCACGAGCTCGTGGCTTAGCCCTTGCATTTCGCTATACTCCCATGCGAAACAATCAACATACGACCAAAGTAACTTTATTACTTCAGCCTTTACATCGGGCTGTAAATGTTGGTTTACAAAAGTCGGCCTTGGGATGCTACCATTGCCTATATCAACTTCCTCAAAGGGGTTGGCCGACGCAAAACCTTGCCCTAACTTTTCTACTTCGCTAAAGTCCTCGATGGCCTCGGCAATACCGTCTTGATTAGACCGATATTGCTCCACGCGAGACTTTAGCCATTCTAGATTATTTTTGCTAAACATGACTACAAATACAAAAATAGCCGTGCTACTCCAGCCGGCTTTACAGACACTGGTACAAACCGTCCTCCGGATACACTAACAAAGTCATAGTCCAAAAGATCTCTACCGGATAGACACTGAGAAACCAAGGGTTGGTTTCAGTGTTTGTGATGAGTGATTGACAAGCTTTTTACTTCTGTTCGAAGGGGTACCTCCGAAGGGTGTTCGGAGGTGGTATCGGAGGTCGTTTCACCGAAGGGTGTTCGGTGGTTGGTTGCTGCAGCTGTTGCAGCGGAGTGTGCGTGTCGGAGGGGTCCGACAGTACACGATGACTAGGTGTGTACCGAAGGCTTCGGTACTTTGGGCGGTACACCGGAGTGTGTGCCGGAGGTTGCTAACTCGGAGAGGTCTCCGGAGTACTGGATACGCTTGTCTGCTTGTCTGTGGTGCGCAGGGACATCGGAGTCGAAGGACAAGGTTCGCGGCAGGTGAACCTGGGTCAAGCGGGAGGCTTGATGCCAGGGGAGCGGGAGCTCCGTCACGGTGGCTGCGAAGGTGGTCCGGGTCGGTCCTCGGGTCGAGGTGCGCCAGGTGAAGGCAGAGAGTGCGGAGCATGGCTCCGGGTGAAGGTACTCCGAGACAAAGTCCTCGGAGGTGAGGCACTTCGAAGGTACTCCGGATGAAGTGACTTCGGAGTTGGGTGGATCAAGTCCTCTGCGGAGGCAAGGAGTTCAAAGTGTGCTCCGGTGGGAGACATTCGAAGGTGCCCGACGAAGGTCTCAGAAGTCGAGGCGCATCGAAGGCATGGTCCGGGTGAGGCTCGTCGAGGAGTGTGCTCGGGGAGAGACACTGCGACGGAGTGCTCATGGAATGCTTCGTGCGGAGGCCTTGGACGAAGGAGGGACTTCGAAGGGTGGTACTCCGAAGGTGGGGCTTCAGAGTGAGGAAGGCTTCGGAGCAAGGCTAGCTCCGGAGCGAGGTTGTCTTGTGGTACTTCGGCCTGCATGGCTTCGGTACACGGACTGACGGAGTTCGAGCTGGGAGTAGTTGCGAAGCCGTGGTGGTCCACTCCGGAGGTGTTGGTGCGAAGGCCCAAGGGATTTGACGGCTTCGGCTCAAAACCGTAACTGTATCGAAGGCTGACTTCAGTGAAGCGAAGGCCATCTGGCTCAAGGCTTCTCACCGAAGCTACCGCACCCCTCGCGTGCGAAGGGGGGCTTCGGAAAGGTCAAAGGCTGCAAGTCTGACAGTGTTTGCTCTGCAAAAAGCTGGCGCTGTCCCATCTGCAAAGGCTGACAGAGAAGCCTCCAATAAAGTTGACTACCTTTTGTACCCCTTAGTTCTGTAGAGACAAAACCAATGTAAACCCTAGGGGTAAAGTAGTCAATTCCTTTGGGTGAACTGTGGGCTATAAATATGGGGGCTCGGTAGGTAACATTTAACACTTTGAGCATTTACTGTTGAGCTCCTGTAGCCACACACTTCGTTGTATTCATCCAGAGTTCAATTTTATTGTGTTCCTTGTTCAAGCGGCGAAGCCCTGCTTTTGTGTGCTTTTTGCTTGAGCTCGCGTTACATACCTCGCTAGTTGTAGTACACCGAAGCCTGTTTAGGCGAAGGGTGTTTTGTGCGAAGTGTGTTTTTCAGTGTGCTGTCGCTCTGTGTAACAGGAGGCAAGACCTCGCTGCTTACTAGCGAAGCCCTGATCAAAGCCCGTTTTGCTTCTTGTGTCGAAGCCCCTAGCGAAGTCTATTAGTGTGCGTTTAGACCTTCGTGTACGAAGCCCAGCACCAGTTGCTGCTGCCAAGTACTTGGTCGAAGTCCTTAGTGGGGTGTCCACTCTTGCGAAGGGTGAAGTGCGAAGCCTGCTCGAAGCACCCTGTGTGCGGAGCCTGCACTGACTTAGCAGAGTAGATTTTCGAGGGTTGTTAGTGGAGCGAAGTCTTCTTGGCTTCGAACTTTTGCTCCTGCGAAGCCTGTGTTCGGAGCTGTCAAAGCACCTCCGAACCAGACCTCCGAAGGTAGTGTTCGAAGCCTGTTCCGCAGAAGACAGAACTGAAACCGAAGGCTAGTTTTTAGCCCGAAATCTTAAAAGCTCCCATTCACCCCCCCTCTGGTCACCGTTTCCGGTCCAACAATTGGTATCAGAGCAGGTTAAGATCATCAGTTGACCTTAACCGGTTTTGTGATCTGTTGGCGACATGGATAGAGGCAGTAAAATTCCTCTGTTCGATGGGACTGATTTTGCATACTGGAAGGTGCGCATGGAGGCTTACTTGTTAAGCCAAGGAAATGCAATTTGGGAGATTGTGGACTCACAATACTCCATCCCTGATACTCGCACCACTCAAACAGAAAAAGTTCGGTATAATGCCAACTCGAAGGCAAGAAACATACTGTTCATTGGTTTGAGCCGGAGTGAGTTTGATAGGGTGCAGCACCTTAGGACTGCTAGGGAAATTTGGACAACACTCACTATTTTTCACGAGGGCTCTACACAGATTAAGGCCAGGCGCCAAAGCACATACAATCAACAGTATCAGCTGTTTGTGCAGGCACCTGGTGAATCTATAGATGCCATGTTTTCTCGCTTTGATGCTATAGTGAGTAACTTGCGGTCCAACGGGACGCTTGCTTACAATGACCATGATAGGGCTATCAAGCTTCTCTATGCTCTTGACCGTAGCATATGGGAAGTGAAGATATCCAGCATTGAGGAGTCTGCAGGTTATGACACATTGACCTGTGATGAGCTCTTTAGCAAGCTGAAGTCCACAGAGATTGCCAAGGCATCTCTTGCGGTGCACAGAAGCTCTTTGCCACAACCATTGGCATTGGTTTCTAGCACTAGCCGTGGCACCACTGCAGAACCAAGCACATCTGGCACTTGTGTTTTTGCAGATGGTTTTGCTTTGTCCTCCCTGGTCTCCATCACAAAGTAGCAGGTGGACACTCTAGATGATGATGAGCTTGCTCTCATTGCCCGGAGGTTCACCCGTTTTCACCATGAGAGACAGGATCAGAGGAGAAGTGGTTTTAGTGGTTGTTTTGAGTGTGGCGACACATCTCACATCAAGGCCAATTGTCCTAAGCTCAAAAGAGAGATGAGAGTGAGCGCCCTAAATACCACAAGAAGGAGAGGAAACCCTTTGTGAAAGGCAAGCGCGGCAAGATGGCTAAGAAAGTAGCCAAGGCCGCTTCCAGAGCATTTGTTGCTGCTCTCAGCGACATCGACACTTCCTCAACTGAGGAGTCGAGCTCTGAGGAGGAGAAGGACAAGAAAGGACGAGACTTCACCGGCCTTTGCTTCATGGCCGACAGTGATCACAGCGGCGATGAGCTTGACTCATCTGAGGTACTTCTATCATCTGACCAGCTATTAATTAAATTAGATGAGCTGAATGAAGTAGTTCTTGGTCAGGATAGATTACTTGTGCAAGCCTCTAGAGAAAGAAAAGACCTTAGACTTAGGCTAGAATCTGTTTCTACTGAATATGCCATGCTTAAGTCTAAAGTTAATGATGCTGAATGTGATTCTTGTACCACTGTCATGGGTGAGCTTGCTCAGTTGCGTTCTGTTCATGCTCAAACTCTATCTGAGCTTGAGACTCCACAGAAGCAGCTTTTGGAGGTGGATTCTAGACCTCATGATGTTATTGATTGCATGAACTGTTCTTTATTACGCAAAAGCATTAATTTACGTGACAAGCATGTTCATGATTTAGAGGCTAGATTGGAGAGAGCCGGTAGTTCTAAGGATGTGCAACCTTTTTGTGACACTTGCATCACCCTTAAGGACTAGCTAGGCACTGTTAGAGAGCGAGCTGAAAACCTCATGTCAGAAAATGAATACCTTCTTTCCGTGGTTAATAAATGCCCTGAGGGAAAGGGTAGGATGGATTTGCTCTTGGCCAAGACCAAGTTGTGTGCTGACAGAGCAGGGGTAGCTCTAGGTTTGGGTTTTGAGAGGATTTCTTCTGACAGTAAGACCAAAACTGTTTTTACCTCTCCCACTACCTTAGAGAAAGAGAGAGCTCTGTTAGACACCCCTTCAGCCAAAAAGCCTACCCGACCACCAAAGAAAGCCACACCTCCTGCCAAGAAAAATCCTCCCAAGAAAACCACTCAGAAAAAGCCCAAGGAGCCTGTGAGGGTTGCTCCTGTGACCCATGAGAGTGCCCCTAGGAGAGTTTTTCACTGTTCCTACTGTCTGCGGGCGGGTCATTTGGTTGGGTTCTGTTTTCGTCGCATCAAGGATGAGCGACGCTCTCAGGCGATGAGTTACCAGGACATGCATTACCCATCTTTAGGTATGCATGAGTCTGAGTTTTACTATCGTCCTGCTTTTGAGGCTCCTCGTGCTTCTCGGAGAGGTTTTGCTCCTCGAGGTGTTCACCATGTTCCATATGGTGGTAGACCTCGGGCGAGTAGCTTTGTACCTCGTCAGAGTAGGAGACCTCGTCATGCTTTTCGATCACTGCATGTAGGTAGACCTCGCACTTTGCATCATTCTGATTATCATGTGCGTAGACCGTCTACTTTTACTGCGCCTACTACTCATGTCACTCAGTGCTGGATGCCTCGTCATTATTTCACTCACCCCAGCACTGAGCGATCGAGATATTCTTATCATGTGTAGGCGACAGATCGAGGCTTGGAGGGCATGTGGATCATGGACTCTGGTTGTTCGCGCCACATGACCGGAGATGCAGCATGGTTCTCCAGCCTCACCACAACCAAGCAAAGGGAACATATCACCTTCGGAAACAATCGAAGGAGTAGAGTGAAAGGTAAAGGTGTGGTAAGAATTAACTCGAATTTCACTCTCAAAGATGTTGCATTGGTTGAAAACCTGGGATACAATTTGTTGTCTGTATCTCAGTTGCTTGATGATGGCTTCGAAGTGCGATTTCATCGTGATACTTCGCAAGTGCTCAATTCTGATGGCGTTGTGGTGTGTAAGATCTTTAGAGTTGGGAGAGTTTTTGGAGCTGATTTTTCAGAGTCATCTGGTTCTTCTCATTGTTTTGTTGCACATTCGACTTCTGAGCTTTGGAAGTGGCATAGGAGACTAGGGCATATGAGCTTTGAGTTGCTCGCTCGTCTGAGCGCCCTAGGTCTGATCCGAGGATTGCCCAAGCTCAAGTTTGAGAAGAATTTAGTTTGTGCTCCTTGTTGACATGGAAAAATGATCGCCGCTTCGCATTCGCCAGTCACCACAGTGATGACTGAACAACCCAGAGAACTTCTCCACATGGACACTGTAGGTCCTTCTCGGGTTAGTTCTTTAGGCGGCAGGTGGTATGTATTAGTTATTGTCGATGATTTCTCTCGCTACTCTTGGGTCTTCTTTCTTGCCAGCAAGGATGAAGTGTTTTCACACTTTCGGAGTTTGGCTTTGAGACTTTTTACTGAACTCCCTGGTGCATTGAAATTCATTCGAAGTGATAATGGCACCGAGTTCAAAAATAGTCTCTTTGTTGACTTTTGCATGGAGCATGGCATAGAACATCAATTCTCTGCTCCGCGGGTTCCTCAACAGAACGGTGTTGTTGAGAGGAAGAACCGCACTTTGGTTGAGATGGCTAGGACGATGCTTGATGAGCATAGGACTCCTAGAAAATTCTGGGCTGAGGCCATGAACACTGCTTGTTACATCTCAAACCGAATCTTCTTGCGCTCAATTTTAAACTTGACATCTTATGAGCTACGTTTTGGGAGACAGCCCAAGGTTACTCATCTTCGAGTTTTTGGCTGTCGCTGCTTTATCCTAAAACATGGTAACTTGGATAAATTTGAGTCGCGATCTTCTGACGGGATCTTTTTGGGTTACACTACACATGGTCAGTCTTATCGTGTTTATAACTTGGAGACTAACACTGTCATCGAGTCATGTGATGTGACTTTTGATGAATCAACCCCCTCTGTTAGTTCTGCTTTTGAACAGGCAAATGAGCACGACATGGAACAGACCTTATTCGAAGAAGAAGATCCCGAAGAATTCGAGGATGAACCCCTACTTCCCTCGACATCAACCCCCGAAGCTGACCCCGCTTCAACTACTTCGACACGAGGTCCCGAAGCGACTACCTCAACATCGGTCATCTTGGACCACTCCAACGCACAAGTTGAGGGGGAGACTGCATCCCGCTGCGAGGCTCCACATCATGTTCAAAGGATGCACCCTCCCGAGCAGATCATTGGTGAGCTTGATCAAAGGGTAACACGTTCTCATGCTCATTTCATTGATTCCGCTTTTGTTGCTTCTTTCGAGCCCTTAGATGTTAGTCATGCACTTTCTGATTCTAGTTGGATCAATGCCATGCATGAGGAACTTGAAAATTTTGAGAGAAACCAAGTCTGGTCATTAGTTGATCCTCCACCAAATGTTCATTTCATTGGAACAAAATGGATTTTCAAAAATAAACAAGGGGAGGATGGGACTATAGTTAGAAACAAGGCTAGACTTGTAGCTCAGGGCTTTTCTCAACTAGAAGGGATTGATTTTACTGAAACTTTTGCACCTGTTGCTCGCCTTGAGGCCATTAGGATTTTGCTTGCCTTTGCGACATCCCGGGGATTCAAACTCTATCAAATGGATGTCAAAAGTGCTTTTCTTAATGGCTTCATAGGTGAAGATGTTTATGTAAAACAACCCCTGGTTTTGAAAACCCCAAGTACCCACATAAAGTCCTTAAACTTCATAAGGCTCTTTATGGACTCAAGCAGGCCCCTCGGGCTTGGTATGATAGACTTAAGTCTTTTCTGCTTGAGCGAGGGTATTTGATGGGCTCTGTTGATAAAACACTGTTTACTCTCAAGCATGGCAAAGATTTCCTCCTAGTTCAGATTTATGTGGATGATATCATCTTTGGTGGCTCTTCTCATGCTTTGGTTGCCGAGTTTGCAGATACCATGAGCAGGGAATTTGAAATGTCCATGATGGGTGAACTCACCTTTTTCCTTGGTTTGCAAATCAAGCAAAGCAAACAAGGTACTTTTGTCCACCAGACAAAATACACCAAGGACCTGCTCAAGAAGTTTGATATGTCCGATGCGAAGCCCCTCGCCACTCCAATGGCTACATCTGTAGCATTGGACCCTGACGAAGATGGAGAAGCCGTAGATCAGAAGGAGTTCCGAAGCATGATTGGCTCCCTCCTCTACTTGACTGCCAAGAGGCCGGACATACACTTCGCAGTGTGTCTGTGCGCTCGTTTTCAGGCTTCACCACGAGCTTCGCACCACCAAGCGGTCAAGCGCATCCTAAGGTATCTCAAACATACCCTCGAATTTGGCATATGGTATTCAGCATCTTCATCTTTATGTCTTCGAGGTTATTCCGATGCGGATTTTGCTGGGTGTATAATTTATAGGAAGAGTACCTCTGGTACTTGTCATTTTCTGGGTACTTCTTTGGTTTGCTGGTCTTCCCGCAAACAGTCTAGTGTTGCACAATCGACGGCTGAGGCCGAATATGTTGCTGCAGCTAGCTGTTGCTCTCAGATTTTGTGGATGGTTTCCACTTTGCGGGATTTCGGGTTAGATTATAAGAGTGTTCCACTTTTCAGTGATAACACTAGCGCTATTTGTATTGCAAACAACCCGGTTCAGCATTCCAGAACCAAACACATTGATGTGAGATATCATTTTCTCAGAGATCACAATAAGAAGGGTGATATTGAACTTCAATATGTTGATACCCAACACCAGCTTGCCGACATTTTCACAAAACCCCTCGATGCTTCTCGATTTGCTTACTTGCGTGGGGAACTTGGTATTTGTCACCCTTACGGCATTTTGTGAGGGGGAGCAGTTTTAGATGGATGTGCATTTCCTAATTGTGTTGAAATTGCATTTACATCTTTTGCACTTATATGCCTGATTATAATCCATGAAATCATGACAGCTCAGCTCTTTTTAATTCATCTGAAACATTCATGTGCATGATGTTTTCTTTTCAACATTAAATCGTGCTCACTGCTTAGTCTTGAATCTAGCATGTTTAGGCAGGACTGCGTTAGCTGTCTTTTATCTGCTTGATAGCAAGACACATTTCTTTGGATGCTAAAAATTGCAACTTGAAAACTTGTTCTACATTTTCATGGACATTCATAAAGTGCCAAACAATTGGCTCACTTAGTTAAAATCAAAAACTCCATGATTTGCATGCTTCAAATTAAAGATCCAGGTGGGTTTGTTTGTCGCACTACCCTATTCTAGACTACTTACCATTGCACATTGGTCTGAACTAGAATAGTGTCGTGTATGCCAAAATCTTTGCCTTAAGCTTCTTATGGCTTTCATGCCTAGGCTTCGCCGGATTGGAAAGTATAAGGTGGACAAACAAATAACCCCTGGCACTAAGAAAAGAACAACAAAATTCTTGTCCATATACCAACTCATATGGACTGACCTTGGTGGCACCGTGCTTTGCAATCCTACAAGCCCATAATGCCTCGGAAAGCACTTCATGCCACCTTTTAGGAAACTCTTCGATTTTCTTCTTAATAAGCTTAATCACGGTTTTGTTACTAGACTCGGCCTGACCATTGGCCTGAGCATAGTAAGGCGAGGAATTTATCAACTTAATGCCATAGTATTCGGCGAAGTCCCTTACTTCTTTAGAGACAAATGAACTACCTTGATCCGTAGTAAGAGTTTGAGGGATGCCGAACCTATGTATGATGTGCTTTAAAATAAAATCACGTACCTCATTATGAGTCATGTTCTTGAGAGGTATGGCCTCGGTCCATTTGGTGAAGTAGTCTGTTGCCATCAACACGAACCGATGCCCCTTAGAGGAAGGAGGGTAGATCTGGCCGATGAAGTCCAAACCCCAACCTCGAAACGGCCATGGCTTGACAATAGGATTGAGCAATGAGGCAGGAGCTAACTGGATGTTACCAAACCTCTGACATGCCTCACACCCTCTGTAGTACTTGAAACAATCTTCAGTCATAGTCGGCCAATAAAAACCCGCTCTTTTGAGCATCCAACTCATCTTTTGGGCCGACTGATGAGTGCCGCAAAGCCCCTCACGGACTTCTCCTGTAGCCACCTAGGACTGCTCATGGCCTAAACACTTCAATAGCACTCCATCGATGGCGCAATACAATGTGTTGTCTACCAACACGAATTTAAACGCTTGTCGCCGAACCTTCTGATCAACCCTTCGGCTAGGGTCTTTCAAATACTAGATGATTGGGAATCTCCAATCGCCCTCACAGATTTCAGAGGGCTTCGCTGGTCCACCTTATGAAAAAACCTCTAAAATACTGACTTCGGGGTGCCCCCCGAGCCTTTCCAGCTCCTGCCGAAGCCTGGCCGAGGTGACCGTTCAGAGCGTGTTGGGCTGAAGCCCTTTGGAGGGTTCGGACTCTGGAGAGCCTTCCCTGTCTGAGGGACTTCAAACTATAGGCTTCGGCATGCTGGACCCTTCGGTGAGAGGAACACTCTGATCCAGGGGCTCCGGCATGCGGCGGCCTTCGGCGATCCGAGGGCTTCGACCTAAAGGGTGCGCCTGTCCAGCATCACTGGCTTCGACAATGTGACCAAACATTGGCTTTTCCAACACAGAAAATTTCCCTCTCCTGACTTGATAGCCAGATGCTTGCTGAGCTAAATCATTAGCGATTGAATTGGCTTCCCTTGACACGTGAGATATTTTAAAATCATCAAAAGTAGCAACTATGTCTAGGCATTTATCCAAGTAGCTATTCAGCAAGCCATTAAAACATTGAGCACTCTTAGCTACTTGTTGTACTACTAATAATGAATCACCGTATGCGTGAACATGCTTAGTGCCTACAGACTCTAGTAATTCAAGACCTAGCAACAAAGCTTCGTATTTGGCTTGGTTATTAGTGGAAGAAAACTCTAGTCGGGCCGAGGTCTCAAAGCGCATACCGTTAGGCGATATGAAAACCACTCCAATACCTTGACCACTCTTGCAAGCCGAACCATCGAAATAGATTTTCCATGGCACTACCTCAACTAGGGCAATAGTATCATTCCAGCTAATATCTATGTGATGATTGACTATAAAGTTGGCTACGACCTGGCCTTTCATCGCTCTTAGGGGCTCGTAGGCCAAGTCGTACTCAATTAACGCATAGGCCCATTTTCTGATTCTTCCGCTTAGAATCGGCTTTTGTAACATGTGCTTTATCACATCGGTTTGGCAAACGACAACACATGTAGTGGGGAGAAGATAATGGCGTAACTTATTGCACGTGTAATAAAGTGATAAACACAATCGCTCCACAAACGCGTACCTGGTTTCGGCGTCCAGCAGGCGGCGGCTCAAGAATGTGATGATCTACTCCTTTCCCTCTACCTCCTAGGTTAGCACGGCTCCAATCACGCTATCTTCAGCAGCGATGTATAGCCGAAATGGAATCCCGGCCTTGGGTGCTCTCACCATGGGTGGTGATGACAAGCACTCCTTCATCTTCTCAAAAGCACTTTGCTGGCTTGCCCCCCAAGTGAACTCGGCTTCATTTTTTAGCCGGAGTATGGGGACAAAGGCATTAATTTTGCCAGGCAAGTTGGATATAAAGCGACACAAATAGTTCAACTTGCCTAGCAACTTTTGCACATCCTTCTTGCATGCCGGCACTGCAACGTTTGTAATCTTCTCAAGTCTCTTAGGATCAATCTCTATACCTCTCTCATGAATCATGAAACCTAAGAACTTACCTGCCGACACGCCAAAAGCACACTTGAGTGGGTTCATTTTCAACCCATACTGTCGCATCCTATCGAAAGCAACCTTCAAATTGGCTAAATGGTTTCCCATAGCGTCCGATTTGACCACCACGTCATCGATGTAAACTTCTAACATGACTCCTAACAAGTCATGAAAGATCAAGTTCATAGCGCGCTGATACGTGGCGCCGGCATTTTTCAACCCAAAAGTCATGACGACCCATTCGAATAAACCAACAAAACCAGGGCATCGAAAGGCAGTCTTATAGACGTCCTCTTCGGCCATAAAGATTTGATTATAACCAGCATTGCCGTCAAGAAAACATAGTACCTTATGTCCTGAAGCATCGTTGATCAGCATGTCGGCTATTGGCATTGGATACTCATCTTTTGGAGTGGCTCTGTTCAGATCCCTGAAATCAATGCGTACTGGTATCTTGCCACTCCCTTTCTTCTCTACAGGTACAATGTTAGCAACCCATTCCGCGTACCTGCATGGCCTAATAAACTCAGCCTTAAGTAATCGTTTCACTTCCTCTTTAACTCGGTCATAGACGACCGAATTGAAGCGGCGGGGAGGCTGTTTATAAGGCCTAAACCCGGGTTTAATGGGCAGCCGATGCTCCACGAGCTCGTGGCTTAGCCCTTGCATTTCGCTATACTCCCATGCGAAACAATCAACATACGACCAAAGTAACTTTATTACTTCAGCCTTTACATCGGGCTGTAAATGTTGGTTTACAAAAGTCGGCCTTGGGATGCTACCATTGCCTATATCAACTTCCTCAAAGGGGTTGGCCGACGCAAAACCTTGCCCTAACTTTTCTACTTCGCTAAAGTCCTCGATGGCCTCGGCAATACCGTCTTGATTAGACCGATATTGCTCCACGCGAGACTTTAGCCATTCTAGATTATTTTTGCTAAACATGACTACAAATACAAAAATAGCCGTGCTACTCCAGCCGGCTTTATAGACACTGGTACAAACCGTCCTCCGGATACACTAACAAAGTCATAGTCCAAAAGATCTCTACCGGATAGACACTGAGAAACCAAGGGTTGGTTTCAGTGTTTGTGATGAGTGATTGACAAGCTTTTTACTTCTGTTCGAAGGGGTACCTCCGAAGGGTGTTCGGAGGTGGTATCGGAGGTGGTTTCACCGAAGGGTGTTCGGTGGTTGGTTGCTGCAGCTGTTGCAGCAGAGTGTGCGTGTCGGAGGGGTCCGACAGTACACAATGACTGGGTGTGTACCGAAGGCTTCGGTACTTTGGGCGGTACACCGGAGTGTGTGCCGGAGGTTGCTAACTCGGAGAGGTCTCCGGAGTACTGGATACGCTTGTCTGCTTGTCTGTGGTGCGCAGGGACTTCGGAGTCGAAGGAAAAGGTTCGCGGCAGGTGAACCTGGGTCAAGCGGGAGGCTTGATGCCAGGGGAGCGGGGAGCTCTGTCACGGTGGCTGCGAAGGTGGTCCGGGTCGGTCCTCGGGTCGAGGTGCGCCAGGTGAAGGCAGAGAGTGCGGAGCGTGGCTCCGGGTGAAGGTACTCCGAGACAAAGTCCTCGGAGGTGAGGCACTTCGAAGGTACTCCGGATGAAGTGACTTCAGAGTTGGGTGGATCAAGTCCTCTGCGGAGGCAAGGAGTTCGAAGTGTGCTCCGGTGGGAGACATTCGAAGGTGCCCGACGAAGGTCTTAGAAGTCGAGGCGCATCGAAGGCATGGTCCGGGTGAGGCTCGTCGAGGAGTGTGCTCGGGGAGAGACACTGCGACGGAGTGCTCATGGAATGCTTCGTGCGGAGGCCTTGGACGAAGGAGGGACTTCGAAGGGTGGTACTCCGAAGGTGGGGCTTCGGAGTGAGGAAGGCTTCGGAGCAAGGCTAGCTCCGGAGCGAGGTTGTCTTGTGGTACTTCGGCCTGCATGGCTTCGGTACACGGACTGACGGAGTTCGAGCTGGGAGTAGCTGCGAAGCTGTGGTGGTCCACTCTGGAGGTGTTGGTGCGAAGGCCCAAGGGCTTTGACGGCTTCGACTCAAAACCGTCACTGTATCGAAGGCTGACTTCAGTGAAGCGAAGGCCATCTGGCTCAAGGCTTCTCACCGAAGCTACCGCACCCCTCGCGTGCGAAGGGGGGCTTCGGAAAGGTCAAAGGCTGCAAGTCTGACAGTGTCTGCTCTGCAAAAAGTTGGCGCTGTCCCATCTGCAAAGGCTGACAGAGATGCCTCCAATAAAGTTGACTACCTTTTGTACCCCTTAGTTCTGTAGAGACAAAACCAATGTAAACCCTAGGGGTAAAGTAGTCAATTCCTTTGGGTGAACTGTGGGCTATAAATATGGGGGCTCGGTAGGTAACATTTAACACTTTGAGCATTTACTGTTGAGCTCCTGTAGCCACACACTTCGTTGTATTCATCCAGAGTTCAATTTTATTGTGTTCCTTGTTCAAGCGGCGAAGCCCTGCTTTTGTGTGCTTTTTGCTTGAGCTCGCGTTACATACCTCGCTAGTTGTAGTACACCGAAGCCTGTTTAGGCGAAGGGTGTTTTGTGCGAAGTGTGTTTTTCAGTGTGCTGTCGCTCTGTGTAACAGGAGGCAAGACCTCGCTGCTTACTAGCGAAGCCCTGATCGAAGCCCGTTTTGCTTCTTGTGTCGAAGCCCCTAGCGAAGTCTATTAGTGTGCGTTTAGACCTTCGTGTACGAAGCCCAGCACCAGTTGCTGCTGCCAAGTACTTGGTCGAAGTCCTCAGTGGGGTGTCCACTCTTGCGAAGGGTGAAGTGCGAAGCCTGCTCGAAGCACCCTGTGTGCGGAGCCTGCACTAACTTAGCAGAGTAGATTTTCGAGGGTTGTTAGTGGAGCGAAGTCTTCTTGGCTTCGAACTTTTGCTCCTGCGAAGCCTGTGTTCAGAGCTGTCAAAGCACCTCCGAACCAGACCTCCGAAGGTAGTGTTCGAAGCTTGTTCCGCAGAAGACAGAACTGAAACCGAAGGCTAGTTTTTAGCCCGAAATCTTAAAAGCTCCCATTCACCCCCCTCTAGTCGCCGTTTCCGGTCCAACAGACACTCTACTTTGTTATGGACGGCGTCGACCGACACATCGGCCAAAGCTACTTGGGCCGAAGTATCTGCGGGGATGACCTCCACCTCATCGCCGTCCCACTGTACCAAGCACTGGTGTAGGGTAGAGGGGATGCAACAGTTCGCATGGATCCAGTCGCGTCCGAGCAACACACTATAATTACCTTGTACGTCGACGACGAAGAACGCTGTTGGCAACGTCTTGTTGCCCACCGTCAACTCCATAGAGAGTACTCCCTTGGCTTCGGAGCTCTCGCTGTTGAAGCCGTTGAGCATCAAGTTAGTCTTCTTCAGGTCATCTTCGTCCCTGCCAAGTTTCTTCAACAATGAATAAGGCATTAGATTAATAGTGGCGCCGCCGTCAACGAGCATCCGGGAAATCGGCTTCCCATCAATGTGTCCCCGGACATAGAGAGGTTTTAGATGGCGAGCTGAGTCTTTGGGCTTTTCGAAGATGGCGCTGCGTGGACCGAGGTTCATCTGAGCGACCTCGACCTTGTCCCGTGGTGGCGCAAACTCGACGGGTAACATGACGATGTCGATGTCCATCACCTGAGGTGTGGGCCCCTCAGAGACGGGCGAGTAATCGTCGTCAAGCAAGTCGTCCTCGTCGTCGCTTGGACTAGGAGCCGGGTTGGTTACCTCAACCGGCTTCTCTCTCCACACCTGCTTTGTGGCTGGCCGAGGGCGGATCTCTTCGAAGATAGCATCGCGCTTGGCCTCGGCTACCTTCTCGCGCATCTCTTGTGCCCGCATCCTTTGTAGGCGTCTCTTTTGTGATTTGGACATGCCTGGGGGAGCCCAAGATGGCTTCGACATGGTGCCCGGAGCTACTATTTTACCCCTGTTAATTCTGGCAGAAGTGTGCCCTTCGGCCTCGGGCGCCCTGTGTTCGAAGGAGGCTTCACTGCGAACCCCGTCGAACGGATCGACCTTGTTTGGCAGATCGAACCAAGCTTCGGCGCGGAGTCCGGCCGAAGCATGCGGCTTACCTCCGTCAGACCCCAGCGAAAAAGTCTTCGGGATTGGGACTTCCTGAGACCCAACTCTGATAGT
>JAAALK010000289.1:94623671-94676023 GCA_019279435.1 Zizania palustris
ACCATTTCTTTTAAAGAAGTGTTGCTTTGGTTAAAATCTGAACTTTAATTTAATCTCTGTGTCTCAACTTCTTGAGGATGGTTTGGAAGTGCGTTTTAAGAAGGGCAATTCTTCTGTGATTGATTCTAGAGGGTCTTTGGTTTGTCAGATTTTACCCTTCGGTAAAGTTTTTCGAATTAACTTCTCTAGTTCTTTTGGCCCTTCTCGCTGTTTGATTGCTGGATCTTCTTCTGAGCTCTGGAAGTGGCATAGGAGGTTAGGTCATTTGAGTTTTGATCTGCTAGTCAGGTTAAGCTCTATGGACCTCATCCGAGGATTGCCCAAGCTTAAAATGGAGAAGGATCTAGTTTGTCATCCCTGTCGTCATGGGAAAATGGTTTGCCGCTTCTCACTCACCTGTAACTCAGGTGATGACTACGTATCCAGGCGAGCTTTTACATTTGGACACTGTAGGTCCAGCTCGGGTACGCTCAGTCGGTGGGAAGTGGTATGCACTTGTGATTGTTGACGACTTTTCTCGTTTCTCGTGGGTTTTCTTTTTGGAGTCTAAGGATGAAACTTTTCAATTTGTCCATGACCTGATTTTGAAGCTGAAGAATGAGAACAATGGTCGGATGCGAGCAATTCGCTCCGACAACGGCTCTGAGTTCAAGAACTCTCAGTTCGTCAGCTTCTGTGGTGATCAGGGTCTGGACCATCAGTTTTCTTCTCCTTACACTCCCCCACAGAACGGCGTTGTGGAACGAAAGAACCGCACGCTAGTTGAGATGGCCAGGACGATGCTCGACGAGCACAGGACTCCTAGGCGTTTTTGGGCTGAAGCCATGAACACGGCTTGCTATCTGGCCAACCGCATTTTTCTTCGAGCTTACATTGGTAAGACATCATATGAGTTGCGATTTGGCAGACAGCCCAAGGTGAGCCACTTGCGAGCGTTTGGCTGCAAGTGCTTTGTGCTCAAGAAGGGAGGGCATTTGGACACGTTTGAGTCTCGTTGCTGGGATGGTATTTTTCTTGGTTATGCATTGCATTCTCGAGGCTTCCGTGTTTGGAACCTCGAATCCCAGCTGCTTGTCGAGACGTGTGAGGTTTCTTTTGATGAGTCCTTGCCTTCTTTGACTCCTTCTTTTGAGCTTTCTGGTGATGATGAGCTCGGAGAGTCCATCTTCGAGGAAGATGAGGATACTCCAGCTACTGTTGAGGGCGGGCCTTCTGCATCCCCCGCAGAGCCCACACCCTCTGTGACTTCGACTGATGATGAAGGCGGACCTCTGATCACTTCTTCCACTTCGATCGAGCCCCTTCAGTCGAGTCCAGAGGTGCCAGCTGCTGACTCTGGTGAGGTGACTTCAGATCACCAGGGAACCCGAGCAGTTCAGCGTGACCACCCCTCAGAGCTCATCATTGGTGATTTGACTGAGAGGACTTTGCGTTCTTCTGCCTCTCTCGCTGTGTTTGCTGAATCTGCGTTTGTTGCATCTTTTGAGCCCAGAGACATTTCTCATGCTCTTTCTGATTCTAATTGGATTAATGCTATGCAAGAAGAGCTTGAAAATTTTGTCCGCAATCGGGTTTGGACACTAGTTGAGCCGCCACCAGGATGCAACCCCATAGGCACCAAGTGGGTATTCAAGAACAAACAAGGTGAAGATGGGGTTGTGGTGCGCAACAAGGCTCGACTAGTTGCCCAGGGTTATTGCCAGAAGGAAGGTATTGACTTCGAAGAAACCTTCGCTCCTGTTGCCCGTCTTGAGTCCATTCGTATTCTTCTAGCTTTTGCCGTTTCGAAGGGTTTTAAGCTTTTTCAAATGGACGTTAAGAGTGCTTTTCTGAACGGGTTCATAGAAGAGGAGGTGTATGTTAGGCAACCACCCGGTTTTGAGAACCCTAAGTTCCCTCGACATGTTTTTAAATTGCACAAAGCTTTATACGGGTTGAAGAAAGCCCCCAGGGCTTGGTATGACCGGTTAAAGCAATTTTTGTTGGGGAAGGGCTTTGTGATGGGTTCTGTGGACAAAACTCTTTTCTTGTTCAGAGATGCTTCAGATTTTTTAGTTGCTCAGATTTATGTGGACGATATTATCTTTGGCGGTACTACTGATTCTCTTGTGTCCAAGTTTTCTGAGCAGATGCACAGTGAGTTTGAGATGAGCCTCATGGGTGAGCTTAAGTATTTCTTAGGGCTCCAGATCAAGCAGACCAAGGACGGCACCTTCATCCACCAAGGTAAGTACACTCGTGATATGCTTAAGAAATTTGACTTTGGTGGTGAATTGAAGCCGCAGATGACCCCGATGGGTACTTCTGGGGGTCTGGACAAGGACGAGAACGGTGTCAAGGTCAATGAAAGAGAGTTTCGAGGGATGATCGGTTCGCTGTTGTACTTAACGGCAACAAGACCGGACATTCAGTTCGCCGTGGGACTTTGCGCGCGTTTTCAGTCTTCACCACGCGCGTCTCACCGGCAAGCTGTCAAGCGCATTTTCAGGTATCTCACATATGCGCCTGATCTTGGTCTTTATTATTCAGCATCATCATCACTTGATTTATCTGGCTTTTCGGACGCCGATTTTGGTGGGTGCCGGTTGGATCGCAAGTCGACTTCTGGTACTTGCCAGTTTCTTGGTTCTTCCCTTGTATCTTGGTCTTCTCGAAAGCAATCTGGAGTTGCTCTTTCGACCACAGAGGCTGAGTATGTAGCTGCTGCTAGCTGCTGCTCACAGATGGTTTGGATGATTTCCACTCTTCGAGACTTTGGGTTGCTCTTTCCTACCAGGGTTCCATTATTTTGCGACAGCACTAGTGCTATTAGTGTAGGGAAAAACCCATGTCTCCATTCAAAAACCAAACATATTGATGTGCGCTTTCACTTCTTGCGGGATCAATATGAGAAAGGTGTCATTGACCTTGTTCATGTTGATACCCATCATCAGTTGGCTGACATTTTTACCAAACCCCTAGATCAGTCTACTTTTGAGCGTTTACGAGGGGATTTGGGTGTTGTGTATCCTTTCTAGGATATTTTGCGTCAGTTTTCTTTCTTTTTTACTCTTTTCTTGAGTCTTTTTGTGTGTGTTCATATCATACATATTCACATATCACACTTCTGAGTCTGCTTCTGTTATATGATTGAACTGCTTTACTTATTCTAGCTGGTACATGCTTTTGATTACTTGTCAATGATCATGCTTTGATTCAGTTCGCTTGACATGTTTGATATCTGTCATATGCATGGCTTTTACGCTTTCAACTTGAAAAATGATCACCATTGCTTCTGGTAACTAGCATGTGTAGGCTGAATGCTTCTGCTATTTGTTACATGCCTTGTAGCTAGTTCATCACATAGATGCAGATATGCAACTTGGACATCTTTATGCTTTAACATGGAAAATGTGCTATAAAAATGAATGAAAAATTCCATGCCTTTTTGTGTTTAAGTTGAAAAGATCCAAGTGGGTTTGCTTTGTCGCACTATATTGTTCTGGATTGCTTACCATAGCACTTTGGTATGAACTAGGACAGTGTAGTGTATGCCAAGACCAATGTCTTAAGCTTCTGATGGCCCAGTTCTGGCCTAGGCTTGACTTGGTCGGTTAGCATAAGGTTTGACATGCAAATAACCCTTGGCAAAAATGACAAAGGAAAATGAAAAAGCCTGAACTTTAAAGGGATAACAAGTTTTGCTGAAGCACTTTGTTTTGAACAAATGCCTATCTTGGTAGATATCAGTTAGCTTCTGCATCTCATGCTTTACCTTGCTTGTTTACTAGACAATGTGGTGATGTTTTTATTTGCAAAAATTGACAAATGCGTGCTAAATGACTTTCTTTAGATATCATCTCTTGCACTGATCATGCCATGTGTCTTAGACAGTATCTCTTTTGCTATACCTGTTAGATACTGTATTTGCAGTCAATCATATCTGAGAAGCACGCTTTCTTCACTCCACCTGCACCCCAGTTGCATTCACTGCATATTTTGAGAGGGAGTTGCATTTCAGGGGGAGTCTGTGTCTCTTTTGAGTGCTTGATGAGTTCACTTGTCAACAAGGGGGAGAAAATTGGGATCAGAGTTTAAGGGGGAGTTCTTACTCTGTTGATATCCTTGTTGTTCTGAAATCGCACTCATTATGAGCTTTTGTGTTTTGGTTAACCATAATGACCGTTTCTTGTTTTGGTTTGGCTTTTGGTCATTAAGGTTAATCTCTTACCTTATTTTTCTTCTTCTTTGTTTCCTTGTGTTTTGTTTTCGTGTTTCCACATTTGTTCACAGGTGATGAAGAGCTGAGAACAGAGGAGTGTTGACAATGCACTCATCAAGGGGGATTGAGGAGCCATACTGAATAGCGTGGGCCTCATGGCTCTAGAAGTGATGAGTCATTGTCAACGATAGTCAAAGAGGACTGAAGAAGAGAGGAGATCTGCTGTTTCATGGGCCGCGTGTGACTCAGGTACACGGGCAGCGAGCGACTGTCGGGCAGAGGAGGCTGCGAAGTCGGGCTGGCCCAATCCGGGTGCATGGGCCAGAAGCAGTAGAAGACCCACTGGGCTATTGACCAGGACTGACTCAGGTACACGGGCGGTGAGCGATTGCCGGGCTGAGAGAGCTGCGGGGTCGGGCCGGCCCAATCCGGGTACCTGGTGCAAAGCTGGTGGAGGCTTTGTCGGTTTCGGCGTAAAACTGACAACCGTTGATTCTGTATCCGACTGTCCAGAAGAATAGCTTCAGGATATGTCATCTGTTACTCTAGGCCCACAGTCAGTCAGTTGTGTCTGTAAAAATACCTAAGGGCAGTAGAGTCTTTTTCTGTATTTTTGAGTCTGTAAAAACCCTAAGGGGCTGGTAGAATATTCCTAGTGTTGGGCTGCCTATAAATAGCACCCCAATCCCTAGGGTTTGGACTACCCTTTGTGCTGAAATCAAATCCACCTTTTTGGGTCACTTTGTCTCCTCTCTCCTGTGTGCGCCGCCAGGGCTTTCCTCTCCCTGTTCATGGATTCTTTTGGCTCAAATCTTTTGGATGCATTTAATCTTTGAACTCTGGTGAATTTATTGCTTGCATTTTGTTCGGTTTGGGGAGTTATTGTCTTACCTACGGGCTGTTGAATTTATTCTTGAAGAGAAGCTTCTTCGGCTGGGTGTGTTCTTCACGGTGGTAGTACTAGTTCTTGCTGTTGCAAGTAGTACTGCTCTAGTGTAGCTACAGTGTTCGGCTGCAGCTTTTCACCTTCTATCGCCCAGCTTTTTGATCGAAGCGGACAGTCTCTTTTGCCTTTTTCTGAGTGTGTCTGGCGAAGCTCGGTTCTGTGCGAAGCCCCTTAACTCCGTGAGGCAGGCTCCGATCGAACATCTTTAAAGGCTTCGCTCAGACTTCGAACCTAGATCTTTGTGTCCTGTGTTGCTAGCTTCAAAGTATTTTCTAAACGGACAGCATCGCATACTTCGATCGATAGTGCGAAGGTACTCCGGCCCTAGCTGTTCGAAGTTCACACTTCGATAAGTCTCGGAGTTGTCATCGAAGTTTGCCCTTCCACTTAGCTTCGCATTGATTTCTTGGAAGCCTGTCACCCTTCGCTTCCTTGTTCGGAGCTTGTTCTCTTCGAAGGTAAAGCTGTAGGCTTCGGACTTGTTTTTCTGTCACGTGACAGACTTCGCTTCTTTGTTCGAAAGTTGTCTGTTCGTGTGTTGTGTTCGAAGTTTTTGTGTTCGAAGGTTCAGCTTCGGAGCTTTCGGTTCTAAGTGTGTTCGAAGTTTTGTCTTCGAAGTGCATACTTCGAAGCAGGCTTCGGCACCGGTTTACTTCGCTCCGAAGCTCATAACTTGAAGTTGTGTTCGAAGTCTTGTCTTCGAAGTGCTTACTTCGAACCAAGCTCCGGCACAGTTTTTACTTCGCTCCGAAGTACACTTCGCTTCTTACCACTTCGAACTAGCCTAGACAGTGACACCTTCGGCATTTCAGACAGACTCCGACACCAACCTTCGAAGCATACCTCGACGTGCGAAGGGGGCTTCGCCAAGTTCCGAACAGGAGACAACTTTGGACAGTAACTTCTCATTTCACTTTATACATACTTAGATCATTTCATTGAGAAGTTTAGGCCGGTTATAATTTGTTCATCTGCCTAGTTGCACCACTTTAGTTTTACACTGTCTATCATCAGATGCTTCTAGGTTAGAAACCTTTAGACTTAGGCCTTCTGTTTATTTTCTGCTGCGTAGTATTTTTCAGGTGCGTTGGGTATTGGGAACAGGCCATTGATTCGGAAGAATTTTAAGGCGCCCATTCACCCCCCCTCTGGTCGCTACTTTCGGTCCTACACTCCTGTAGACAGACCTCGCTGTATTCATTCTGAGTTCAATATATTTTGTGTTCCTTGTTCAAGCGGCGAAGCCCTGCTTCTGTGTGCTTTTGCTTGAGCTCGTATTGCATACCTCGCTAGTTTTAGTTCACCGAAGCCTGTCTAGGCGAAGGGTGTTTTATCGCGAAGTGTGCTTTACAGTGTGTTGTCGCTCTGTGTAACACGAGGCAAGACCTCGCTGCTTACTAGCGAAGCCCTGTTCGTTTCCCGTAGTGCTTCTTGTGTCGAAGCCTTTAGCATAGTCCGTTTTGTGTGCGTGTAGACCTTCGTGTGCGAAGCCCAGCACCAGTTGCTGTCGCTAAGTACTTGGTCGAAGTCCTCAGAGGGCTGTCCACTCCTGCGAAGGGTGAAGTGTGAAGCCTGCTCGAAGCACCTTGTGTGCGGAGCCTGCACTGACTTAGCAGAGTAGATTTTCGAGGGTTGTAAGTGGAGCGAAGTCTTCTTGGCTTCGAACTTTTGCCAATCCGAAGCCTGTGTTCGAAGGTGTCGAAGTACCTCCGAACCAGACCTTCGAAGGCTGTGTTCGAAGCCTGTTCCGCAGAAGACAGAACAGAACCGAAGGCTAAGTTTTTAGCCAGAAATTTTAAAAGCTCCCATTCACCCCCCCTCTGGTCGCCGTTTCCGGTCCAACAATTGGTATCAGAGCTTGGTTAAGATCACCAGTTGACCTTAACCGGTTTTGTGATCTTTAGGCGACATGGATAGAGGCAGTAAAATTCCTCTGTTCGATGGGACAGATTTTGCATACTGGAAGGTGCGCATGGAGGCTTACTTGTTAAGCCAAGGAAATGCAATTTGGGAGATTGTGGACTCACAATACTCCATCCCTGATACCCGCACCACTCAAACTGAAAAAGATCAGTATATTGCCAACTCGAAGGCAAGGAACATACTGTTCATTGGTCTGAGTCGGAGTGAGTTTGATAGGGTGCAGCACCTTAGGACTGCTAGGGAGATTTGGACAACACTCACTGTCTTTCATGAGGGCTCTGCTCAGATTAAGGCCAGGCGCCAAAGCACCTACAATCAACAGTATCAGCTGTTTGTGCAGGCACCTGGTGAATCTGTAGATGCCATGTTTTCTCGCTTTGACGCGATAGTGAGTAACTTGCGATCCAACGGGACGCTTGCTTACAGTGATCACGATAGGGCTATCAAGCTTCTCTATGCTCTTGACCGTAGCATATGGGAGGTGAAGATATCCAGCATTGAGGAGTCCACAGGCTATGACACTCTAACCTGTGATGAACTCTTTAGCAAGCTGAAGTCCACAGAGATTGCCAAGGCATCTCTTGCTGTGCATAGAAGCTCTTTGCCACAGCCATTGGCATTGGTTTCTAGCACCAGCCGTGGCACCACTGCAGAACCAAGCACATCAGGCACTTGTGTTCTTGCAGATGGTTTTGCTTTGTCCTCCCTGGTCTCCGTCACAAAGGAGCAGGTGGATACTCTAGCTGATGATGAGCTTGCTCTCATTGCCCGGAGGTTCACCCGCTTTCATCATGAGAGACGGGATCAGAGGAGAAGTGGTTTTAGTGGCTGCTATGAATGTGGCGACACCTATCACATTAAGGCCAACTGCCCCAAGGTCAAGAAGAGAGATGAGAGTGACCGCCCCAAATTCCACAAAAAAGAGAGGAAGCCCTTTGTGAAGGGCAAGCGCGGCAAGATGGCTAAGAAAGTAGCCAAGGCCGCTTCCAGAGCATTTGTTGCTGCTCTCAGCGACATCGACACATCCTCAACTGAGGAGTCGAGCTCTGAGGAGGAGGAGTCCCCAAGGAAGGAGGACAAGAAGGACAAGAAGGGACGTGACTTCACCGGCCTTTGCTTCATGGCCGACAGCGATCACAGCGGCGATGAGCTTGACTCATCTGAGGTAAACCTATCATCTGACCAGCTTCTAATTAAATTAGATGAGCTGAATGAAGTAGTGCTTGGTCAGGATAGATTACTTGTGCAAGCCGCTAGAGAAAGAAAAGACCTTAGAATTAGGCTAGAAAATATGTCTACTGAATATGCCATGCTGAAGTCTAAGTTTGATGATGCTGAATGTGAGTCTTGTTCTGTTGTCATGGGTGAGCTTGCTCAGTTGCGTTCTGTTCATGCTCAAACTCTTTCTGAGCCTGAGACTGCACAGAAGCAGCTTTTGGAGGTGGAGTCTAGACCTCATGAAATTATTGATTGCATGAACTGCTCTTTATTACGCGATAGCATTAATTTACGTGATAAGCATGTTCATGATCTGGAGGCTAGATTGGAGAGGGCCGGTAGTTCTAAGGATGTGCAACCTGTTTGTGACACTTGCATCACCCTTAAGGACCAGCTAGGCACTGTTAGAGAGTGAGCTGAGAACCTCATGTCCGAAAATGAATACCTTCTTTCTGTGGTAAATAAATGCACTGAAGGGAAGGGTAGGATGGATTTGCTCTTGGCCAAGACCAAGTTGTGTGCTGACAGAGCCGGGGTAGCTCTAGGTTTGGGTTTTGAGAGGATAGCTTCAGACAGTAAGACCAAAACTGTTTTTACCTCTCCTACCACCCTAGAGAAAGAGAGAGCTCTGTTAGACACCCCATCAGCCAAAAAGCCTACCCATCCCCCAAAGAAAACCACTCCTCCTACCAAGAAAAATCCTCCCAAGAAAACCACACAGAAGAAACCCAAGGAGCCTGTGAGAGTTGCTCCTGTGACCCATGAGAGTGCCCCCAGGAGAGTGTTTCACTGTTCTTATTGTCAGCGGGCGGGTCATTTGATTGGTTTCTGTTTCCGTCGCATCAAGGATGAGCGACGTGCACAGGCGATGAGCTATCAGGACATGCATTACCCATCTTTAGGTATGCATGAGTCTGAGTATTACTCTCGTCCTGTTTTCGAGGCTCCTCATGCTTCTCGGAGAGGTTTTGCTCCTCGAGGTGTTCACCATGTTCCATATGGTGGTAGACCTCGGGCGAGTAGCCTTGTACCTCGTCACAGTAGGAGACCTCGTCATGCTTTGCGTTCTTTGCATGTAGGTAGACCTCGCACTTTGCATCATGCTGATTTTCATGTGCGTAGACCGACTACTTTTACTGTGCCTACTAATCGTGTCACTCAGTGCTGGATGCCTCGTCATTATTTTACTCACCCCAGCACTGAGCGATCGAGGCGTTCTTATCATGTGTAGGCGACAGGTCGAGGCTTGGAGGGCACGTGGATCATGGACTCCGGTTGTTCGCGCCACATGACCGGAGATGCAAATTGGTTCTCCAGCCTCACCACAACCAAGCAAAGGGAACATATCACCTTCGGAAACAATCGAAGGAGTAGAGTGAAAGGTAAAGGTGTGGTAAGAATTAATTCGAACTTCACTCTCAAAGATGTTGCATTGGTTGAAAACCTGGGATACAATTTGCTGTCTGTATCTCAGTTGCTTGATGAGGGCTTCGAAGTGCGATTTCATCGCGATACTTCGCAAGTGCTCAATTCTGATGGCGTTGTGGTGTGTAAGATCTTTAGGGTTGGGAGAGTTTTTGGAGCTGATTTTTCAGAGTCTTCTGGTTCTTCTCATTGCCTTGTTGCACATTCGACTTCTGAGCTTTGGAAGTGGCATAGGAGACTAGGGCATATGAGCTTTGAGTTGCTCGCTCGTCTGAGCGCCCTAGGCTTGATCCGAGGATTGCCCAAGCTCAAGTTTCAGAAGAATTTAGTTTGCGCTCCATGTCGACATGGAAAAATGATTGCCGCTTCGCATTCGCCAGTCACCACAGTGATGACTGAACAGCCCGGAGAACTTCTCCATATGGACACTGTAGGTCCTTCTCGGGTTAGTTCTTTAGGCGGCAAGTGGTATGTTTTAGTTATTGTCGATGATTACTCTCGTTACTCTTGGGTCTTCTTTCTTGCCAGCAAGGATGAAGTGTTTTCACACTTTCGGAGCATGGCTTTGAGACTTTTCACTGAACTCCCTGGTGCATTAAAATTCATTCGAAGCGATAATGGCACCGAGTTCAAAAATAGTCTCTTTGTTGACTTTTGCATGGAGCATGGCATAGAACATCAATTATCTGCTCCGCGGGTTCCTCAACAGAATGGTGTTGTTGAGAGGAAAAACCGCACTTTGGTTGAGATGGCTAGGACGATGCTTGATGAGCATAGGACTCCTAGAAAATTCTGGGCTGAGGCCATGAACACTGCTTGCTACATCTCAAACCGAATTTTCTTGCGCTCAATTTTAAACTTGACATCTTATGAGCTGCGTTTTGGGAGACAGCCCAAGGTTACTCATCTTCGAGTTTTTGGCTGTCGCTGCTTTATCCTAAAACATGGTAACTTGGATAAATTTGAGTCGCGATCTTCTGACGGGATTTTTTTGGGCTATACTACTCATGGTCATTCCTATCGTGTTTATAATTTAGAGACTAACACTGTCATCGAGTCATGTGATGTGACTTTTGATGAATCAACCCCCTCTGTTAGTTCTGCTCTTGAACAGGCAAATGAACACGACATGGAACAGACCTTATTCGAAGACGAAGATCCCGGAGAATTCGAGGATGATCCCCTACTACCCTCGACATCAACCCCCGAAGCTGACCCCGCTTCTACTACTTCGGCACGAGGTCCCGAAGCGACTACCTCAACATCGGTCATCTTGGACCACTCCAACGCACAAGTTGAGGGGGAGACTGCATCCCGCCGCGAGGCTCCACATCATGTCCAAAGGATGCACCCTCCCGAGCAGATCATTGGTGAGCTTGATCAAAGGGTAACTCGTTCTCATGCCCATTTCACTAATGCTGCTTTTGTTGCTTCTTTCGAGCCTTTAGATGTTAGTCATGCACTTTCTGATTCTAGTTGGATCAATGCCATGCATGAAGAGCTTGAGAATTTTGAAAGAAAAAAAGTCTGGACTTTAGTTGATCCTCCACCAAATGTTCATTTCATTGGAACAAAATGGATTTTTAAAAATAAACAAGGGGAGGATGGAACAATTGTTAGAAATAAGGCTAGACTTGTAGCTCAGGGCTTTTCTCAACTAGAAGGGATTGATTTTACTGAAACTTTTGCACCTGTTGCTCGCCTTGAGGCCATTAGGATTTTGCTTGCCTTTGCGACATCCCGGGGATTCAAACTCTATCAAATGGATGTCAAAAGTGCTTTTTTTAATGGCTTCATAGGTGAAGATGTTTATGTAAAACAACCCCCTGGTTTTGAAAACCCCAAGTACCCACATAAAGTCCTTAAACTTCATAAGGCTCTTTATGGACTCAAGCAGGCCCCTCGGGCGTGGTATGACAGACTTAAGTCTTTTCTACTTGAGCGAGGGTATTTAATGGGCTCTGTTGATAAAACTTTGTTTACTCTCAAGCATGGCAAAGATTTCCTTCTAGTGCAGATTTATGTGGATGATATCATCTTTGGTGGCTCTTCTCATGCTTTGGTTGCCGAGTTTGCAGATACCATGAGCAGGGAGTTTGAAATGTCAATGATGGGTGAACTCACCTTTTTCCTTGGTTTGCAAATCAAACAAAGCAAACAAGGCACTTTTGTCCACCAGACAAAGTACACCAAGGACCTGCTCAATAAGTTCGACATGTCCGATGCGAAGCCTCTCGCCACTCCAATGGCTACATCTGTAGCATTGGACCCTGACGAAGATGGAGAAGCCGTAGATCAGAAGGAGTTCCGGAGCATGATCGGCTCCCTCCTCTACTTGACTGCCACGAGGCCGGACATACACTTCGCTGTGTGTCTGTGCGCTCGTTTTCAGGCTTCACCACGAGCTTCGCACCGCCAAGCGGTAAAGCGCATCCTAAGGTATCTCAAACACACCCTTGAATTTGGCATATGGTATTCATCGTCTTCATCTTTATGTCTTAGAGGTTATTCAGATGCGGATTTTGCTGGGTGTAGAATTGATAGGAAGAGTACCTCTGGTACTTGTCATTTTCTGGGTACGTCTCTGGTTTGCTGGTCTTCCCGCAAACAGTCTAGTGTTGCACAATCAACGGCTGAGGCCGAATATGTTGTTGCAGCTAGCTGTTGCTCTCAGATTTTGTGGATGGTCTCCACTTTGCGGGATTTCGGGTTAGATTATAAGAGTGTTCCACTTTTCTGTGATAACACTAGTGCTATTTGTATTGCAAACAACCCAGTTCAGCACTCCAGAACCAAACACATTGATGTACGGTATCATTTTCTCAGAGATCACAATGAGAAGGGTGATATTGAACTTCAATATGTTGATACCCAACACCAGCTTGCCGATATTTTTACAAAACCCCTCGATGCTTCTCGATTTGCTTACTTGCGTGGGGAACTTGGTATTTGTCATCCCTACGGCATTCTGTGAGGGGGAGCTGATTTTAATTGTCTTGCATATGCTCATTATGTGTGGAATTGCACTTACATCTTTTGCTATTATATGCCTGCTTTTAATTCAAAGAAATCATGACAGCTCAGCTCTATGAAATATGTCTGGAACATTGATTGTGCATGATGTTTTATTTTCTAAAATCCAAACTTGCTCACCGCACAATCTTGTATCTAACTTGTTTAGGCTGGACTGCTTTTAGCTATCTTTTATCTACTTGACAGCAAGACACTGTTCTTTGGATGCTAAAATTTGCAACTTGAAAAATGTGTTCATTATTCATGGATATTCATCAAAATATTTCATTCATCTGAATCAAAATCAAAAATCCATGATTTGCCTGGTTTAAATGAAAAGATCCAGGAGGGTTTGTTTGTCGCACTACTCTATTCTAGACTGCTTACCATTGCACCTTGGTCTGAACTGGGATAGTGTAGTGTATGCCAAAATCACCGCCTTAAGCTTAAGATGGCTTTCATGCCTAGGCTTGGCTTGATTGGACAGTATAAGGTGGACAAACAAATAACCCCTGGCATTAAGAAAAAGAACAGCAAAATTAATTGATCATCAAGTTTGCTTTGACAGCTCCTTTTGAACAAGACTTGTCTGTCTAGGGTATAATTTGTTAGCTTTGCGCAGTCCTTGCCTTCTCATGTCTAGCTGCTATGATTAAGTGGTGATGCTTTTATCTCACAAATGACAAAATCACATGCCATCATCTTGTTTCACAGAATGTTAAATTGAGCTGAGCACATGATCACTGATGTTAATGTTGGCATATTTTTGCATTATATGTCTTTGCAATTCTATTCATTTCAAAGCTTTGCATCTTTTGAATACTCCTTGATGCTTGCATTGCCAAAGGGGGAGAGAAGATTTTGCTATGTTCTCTGCTGCAAGAAGGCATAATTTTTTAAAGGGGGAGAGATTTTTGACATAAAGGGGGAGAAAAATTTGCTTAACTCAGGGGGAGTTCTTATCAAGGGGAGATTTGCCAAAAAGGGCTTTTACTCTTTTGAGAAAGGGGGAGAAAAATTCTTTTATCAAGTGACATGCTTTGGCTCTTTTCTGAGTTTTTATGGTCACTTGTGTGCTGAAAATTTTTACATTTTCTTGAACTTCGATTTGGTTGTCAATGCACTCATCAAGGGGGAGATTGAGAAACCAAGGGTGGTTTCGGTGTATGTGATGAGTGATTGACAGGATTATTTACCCTCTGTTCGAAGGGTACCTCCGAAGGGGCTTCGGAGGTGGTTCTCCGAAGGGTGTTCGGAGGTGTGTCACCGGAGTGTGTTCGGTGTTTGCTTGCTGCAGCTGTGCAGCGGAGTGTGCTCGTCGGAGGGGTCCGACAGTACGCAATGACTGGGTTCGTACCGATGGCTTCGGTACTTTGGGCGGTACACCGGAGTGTGTACCAGAGGTTGCTAACCCGGAGAGGTCTCCGGAGTACTGGATACACTTGTTTGCTTGTCGGTGGTGCGCAGGGACTTCGGAGGCGACGGACAGGGTTCGAGCCAGGTGAACCTGGGTCAAGCAGGTGGCTTGATGCCAGGGGAGCGGGGAGCTCCGTCACGGTGGCTGCGAAGGTGGTCCGGGTCGGTCCTCGGGTCGAGTCGCGCCAGGTGAAGGCAGAGAGTGCGGAGTGTGGCTCCGGCTGAAGGTACTCCGAGACAAAGTCCTCGGAGGTGAGGCACTTCGAAGGTACTCCGAATGGAGTGACTTCGGAGTTGGTGGACCAAGTCCTCTGCGGAGGCAAGGAGTTCGAAGTGTGCTCCGGAGGGAGACACTCGAAGGTACCCGACGAAGGTCTCGGAAGTCGAGGTGCATCGAAGGCATGGTCCGGGTGAGGCTCGTCGTGGAGTGTGCTCGGGGAGAGGCACTGCGACGGAGTGCTCATGGAATGCTTCATGCGGAGGCCTTGGACGAAGGAGGGACTTCGAAGGGTGGTACTCCGAAGGTGGGGCTTCGGAGTGAGGATGACTTGTGGTGCTTCGGCCATGCATGGCTTCGGTACACGGACGGACGGTGTTCGAGCTCGGAGTAGCTGCGAAGCCGTGGTGATCCACTCCGGAGGTGGTGGTGCGAAGGCCCAAGGGCTTTGACGGCTTCGGCTCAAAACCGTCACTGTATCGAAGGACTTCTTCGGCGGAGCGAAGGCCAACAGGCTGCAGGCTTCTCGCCGAAGCTACCGCACCCTCCGGTGCGAAGGGAGGTTCCAGAAGTCAACACTGTAAAGGCTGACACTGTCTGTTCTGAAAAAGGCTGACACTGTCCCCTCTGCAGCTGACAGAGAAGCCTCCAAAATAAAGGTGGACTACCTTTTGTACCCCTTAGTTCTGTAGAAACAAAATGGATGTAAACCCTAGGGGTAAAGTAGTCACTTCCTTAGGATGAAGCCGTGGGCTATAAATATGGGAGCTCGGTAGGTAACATTTAACACTTTGAGCATTTACTGTTGAGCTCCTGTAGACAGACCTCGCTGTATTCATTCTGAGTTCAATATATTTTGTGTTCCTTGTTCAAGCGGCGAAGCCCTGCTTCTGTGTGCTTTTGCTTGAGCTCGTATTGCATACCTCGCTAGTTTTAGTTCACCGAAGCCTGTCTAGGCGAAGGGTGTTTTATCGCGAAGTGTGTTTTACAGTGTGTTGTCGCTCTGTGTAACACGAGGCAAGACCTCGCTGCTTACTAGCGAAGCCCTGTTCGTTTCCCGTAGTGCTTCTTGTGTCGAAGCCTTTAGCATAGTCCGTTTTGTGTGCGTGTAGACCTTCGTGTGCGAAGCCCAGCACCAGTTGCTGTCGCTAAGTACTTGGTCGAAGTCCTCAGAGGGCTGTCCACTCCTGCGAAGGGTGAAGTGCGAAGCCTGCTCGAAGCACCTTGTGTGCGGAGCCTGCACTGACTTAGCAGAGTAGATTTTCGAGGGTTGTAAGTGGAGCGAAGTCTTCTTGGCTTCGAACTTTTGCCAATCCGAAGCCTGTGTTCGAAGGTGTCGAAGTACCTCCGAACCAGACCTTCGAAGGCTGTGTTCGAAGCCTGTTCCGCAGAAGACAGAACAGAACCGAAGGCTAAGTTTTTAGCCAGAAATTTTAAAAGCTCCCATTCACCCCCCCTCTGGTCGCCGTTTCCGGTCCAACACACAGATTAGCGGATACTTCACAGACGAAGTAACAAGGCGATAGCAATCTGTTACGTAGATTAACGGGGACTTCACAAGCGAAGTACCAAGGCTTACCACTATTCCATAGTGACAGACGGAGGGCTTCCGGGCAAACCCACGAAGAGGTATAAAAAAGTAAAGGTAAAAGTAAAGGTACGATCAAAGCATGGGCTATGGTTTGGTTTAAGTTGGGGGGCTCTCCACTCCGGCCAGGCCTCTCTATTTATAGAGGGTTAACTCCTAATCTAATATGCTATTAATCCGGCCAGATAGAGATAGATATTGAGTTGGGAACACATATAACTCCATCTCTGCCGAGGTGGGCTTTGGCCAGGCCCACCGAGGCCTGCTCCTCAGGCCGAAGCTTTGGTAGCGTGGGCTTCGACCAGGCCCATTGAGGCTTGCTCTTAGGCCGAAGCTTCGACAGCGTGGGCCTCCGAAGGCCTCTGAAGCTTCGGCAGCGTGGGCCTCCAAAGGCTTCCTGGCCGAAGCCCATGGGCTGGCTAGAGGCTTTCGGAGCCCATAGCTTGATGGGCTTCGGCCGTGTAGTGCTTCGGACAGACCCTGGACATGTGTATTTTTGGCCCAAATCATCAAAAATTGATATTTTGATAATCTAGCCATTAATGCCATTTTTTTCTATCAACAACACGTAAAAAATGAGGCAATAGTGCAACCACAGCAAGACGTCAGAAAATCAATAATGGAAGAATAAAACTGACGAAGTGATTTCTTGACGTGCGCGCGATGAACAGTGGCAGCCGAGAGACATGGCGGCGCTCACATGAACAGGAGACGGACAAGAGCAAATCATGGGGAAAGTGAACTCAAATGTTTAGATTAAAGTGAGGTAACCCTAACCCTAGGGATTGGGGCCCTATTTATAGGCATCCCAATAGCCTAGGAAAATACCAAAAGACCCTTAGGGTTTTTATAGACGCTGAAATAAAATAGAAAAGACCAAAATGCCCTTAGGATATTTTTATAGACTCGACTGAATGACCGTGGGCCTAAGGACAAAATAGTAAACTCCTAATTACAGATGACTTATCCTGAAGCGGAGATTTCGTAGCGACTACGTCTTCGCCTCAGAACAGTCCGATCCGAGATCAACGGTCATCAGTTTTGCGCCGAAACTGACAAAGCGTCCACCGACTTTGCACCATGTGCCCGGATTGGGTCGGCCCAATTCCGCAGCTCTCTCAGCCTGGCAATCGCTCGCCGCCCGTGTACCTGAGTCAATCCTGGTGAACAGCCTAGTGGATCCTATGCTGCTCCTAGCCCATGTACCTGGATTGGGCCAGCCCGACTTCGTGGCCCCTCTGCCCGACAGTCGCTCGCTGCCCGTGTACCTGAGTCACATGCGGCCCAGACACAGCAGGTATTCTCCTCTCTTTGTGTCCTCTTGACTTCCATTGACAATGACTCATCACATCTGAAGCCATGAGGCCCACGCTCTTCAGTATGGCTCCTCAATCTCCCCCTTGATGAGTGCATTGTCAACACTTCTCTTCATCAGCTCTCCAGTACCTGTAAGCACATGTGGAAACAAGAAAACAAAACACAAGAAAATAGAGAAGAAGAAAAATAAAGTAAAAGTTTAACCCTAATGACCAAAAGCCAGACAAAAGCAAGAAAACGGTCATTATGGTTAACCAAAAGTAAAGACTCAAAACAAGTGCAATCTCAGAATTGTCAACAAGGATATCCAAAGAGTAAGGAGAAACGGGACAAAAACTCCCCCTGAAACAAATCCCAGAGAAAGCCAAAACTCCCCCTTAAACTCTTCTCCCAAAATTTCTCCCCCTTGTTGACAATCGAACTCGTCAAGCGAGACTAAATGCACTCTAAAGAGACACAGACTCCCCCTGAAAAACTCCCCCTCAAAATATGCAATAAATGCAACTGGGGTGGAGGTGGAGTGTAGAAAGCATGCTTCTCAGATATGATTGACTGCAATTACAACATCTAGCAGGTATAGCAAAAGACATATTGTCTAAGACACATGGCATGATCAGTGCAACAGATGATATCTAAAGAATGTTATTAGCATGCATTTTTAAATTTTTGCAAACAAAAGCATCACCACATTTTCTAGTTGACAAGCAAGGTAAAGCATGAGATACAAAAGCTAACTGATATCTATCAAGATAAGCATTGTCCAAAACAAAGTTCTTCAGCAAACTTGTTATCTTTTTAATTTTCAGGCTTTTTCATTTTCCTTTTTCATTTTTGCCAGGGGTTATTTGCATGTCAAACCTTATGCTGACCGACCAAGTCAAGCTTAGGCCAGAACTAGACCATCAGAAGCTTAAGACATTGGTCTTGGCATACATTACACTGTCCTAGTTCATACCAAAGTGCTATGGTAAGCAGTCCAGAACAATGCAATGCGACAAAGCAAACCCACCTAGATCTTTTCAACTTAAGCATAAAAAGGCATGGATTTTTCATTCATTTTTAATTTTTATCATTTTTATAGCACATTTTCCATGTTAAAGCATATAGATGTCCAAGTTGCATATCTGCATCTAAGTGAGGAACTAGCTACAAGGTATGTAACAGATAGCAGAAGCATTCGGCCTACACATGCTAGTTACCAGAAGCAATGGTGATCATTTTTCAATTTAAAAGCATAAAAGCCATGCATATGACAGATATCAGACATATCATGTGAACTGAGGCAAATCATGATCATCGACAAGTAATCAAAAGCATGTACCAGCTAGAATAAGTAAAGCGGGTCAATCATATAACAGAAGCAGGCTTAAAATGTGATATGTGAATATGCATGATATGAACACACACAAAAAGACTCAAGAAAAGAGTAAAGAAGAAAGAAAACCGACTCAAAATATCCTAAAAAGGATACACAACACCCAAATCCCCTCGTAAACGCTCAAATGTAGACTGATCTAGGGGTTTGTTGAAAATGTCAGCCAACTGATGATGGGTATCAACATGAACAAGGTCAATGGCACCTTTCTCATATTGATCCCTCAGAAAGAGAAAGCGCACATCAATGTGTTTGGTTTTTGAATGGAGACAAGGGTTTTTTCCAACACTAATCGCAGTGGTGCTGTCACAAAAAAGAGGAACTCTGGTAGGAAAGAACAACCCAAAGTCTCGCAACGTGGAAATCATCCAAACCAACTGTGAGCAGCAGCTAGCAGCAGCTACATACTCAGCCTCAATGGTCAAAAGTGCAACTCCACACTGCTTTCGAGAAGACCAAGAGACAAGAGAAGAACTAAGAAACTAGCACGTACCGGAAGTCGACTTGCGATCCAACCGGCACCCACCAAAGTCAGCGTCCGAAAAGAAAGATAAATCAAGAGATGATGATGCTGAATAATAAAGACCTTCCCCAACAAAAACTGCTTCAACCGGTCATACCAAGCCCTAGGGGCTTGCTTCAAACCGTATAAAGCTTTTTGTAGCTTAAAAACATGTCGAGGAAACTTTGGGTTTTCAAAACCGGGGGGCTGCTTGACATAGACTTCCTCCTCTATGTACCCTTTCATAAAAGAACTCTTGACATCCATTTGAAAAAGCTTAAAACCCTTTAAAGCGGCAAAATCTAAGAGAATGCGAATGGACTCAAGACGGGCAATAGGGGCGAAAGTCTCCTCAAAGTCAATACCCTCTTTCTGGCAAAAACCATGGGAAACTAGTCGAGCTTTGTTGCGCACCACAACCCCATCTTCACCTTACTTGTTCTTGAACACCCACTTGGTGCCTATGGGGTTGCATCCGGGTGGCAGCTCAACCAGTGTCCAAACCCGATTGCGGACAAAATTCTCAAGCTCTTCTTGCATAGCATTAATCCAATTCGAATCAGAAAGAGCATGAGAAACGTCTCTGGGCTCAAAAGATGTAACAAAAGCAGATTCAGCAAACACAACAAGAGAGTCAACAGAAGAACGCAAAGTCCTCTCAGAGAAATCATCGATGATGAGCTCTGAGGGGTGATCATGCTGAACTGCTCGGGATCCTTGGTGATCTGAAGTCACCTCACCGGAGTCAGCAGCTGGCACCTCTGGACTTGACTGAGGGGGCTCGATCAAAGTGGAAGAAGTGATCATAGGTCTACCCTCGTCCTTAGTCGAAGTCTCAGAAGTTGTGGGTTCTGCAGGCTGTGTAGAAGACCCACCCTCATCAACAGCTGGAGTGTCATCATCTTCCTCGAAGATGGACTCTTAGAGCTCACCATCTCCAGAAAGCTCAAAAGGAGTCAAAGAAGGCAAGGACTCATCTAAAGAATATCGCAAGTCTCGACAAGCTGCTGGGAGTCGAGGTTCCAAACACGGAAGCCTCGAGAATGCAAAGCATAGCCAAGAAAAACTCCATCCCAGCAACGAGACTCAAACTTGTCCAAATGCCCTCCCTTCTTGAGCACAAAGCACTTGCAGCCAAACGCTCGCAAGTGGCTCACCCTCGGCTGTCTGCCAAACCGCAACTCATATGAAGTCTTACCTAGGTAAGCTCTAAGAAAAATGCGGTTGGCCAGATAGCAAGCCGTGTTCATGGCTTCAGCGCAAAAGCGCCTACGAGTCCTGTGCTCATCGAGCATCGTCTTGGCCATCTCGACTAGCGTGCGGTTCTTTCGTTCCACAACGTCGTTCTGTGGGGGAGTGTAAGGAGCAGAAAATTCATGATCAAGATCTTGATCACTACAGAAGCTGACAAACTGAGAGTTCTTGAACCCCAGAGCCATTGTTAGAGTGAATCACTCACTTCCGACCATTGTTCTAATTCTTCAACTTCAAAATCAGGTCATGAACAAAATGAAAAGTCTCATTCTTAGACTCCAAGAAGAAAACCCACGAAAAACGAGAAAAATCATCAATGATAACAAGCGCATACCACTTCCCACCGACTGAGCGTACCTGAGCTGGACCAACAGTGTCCATGTGTAACAGCTCTCCTGGGTATGAAGTCATCACCTGAGTTACAGGTAAGTGAGAAGCGGCAACCATTTTCCCGTGACGACAGGGATGGCAAACTAGATCCTTCTCCATCTTAAGCTTGGGAAATCCTCGGATAAGGTCAATAGAGCTCAATCTGACTAGCAGATCAAATCTCAAATGGCCTAACCTCCTATGCCACTTCAGAGCTCAGAGGAGGATCCAGCAATCAAACAGCGAGAAGGGCCAAAAAACTAGAGAAGTCAATTCGAAAAACCTTACCGAAGGGTAAGATCTAGAAAATCAAAGACCCTCTAGAATCAACCACAGAAGAAGTGCCCTTCTTAAAACGAACCTCCAAACCATCCTCAAGAAGTTGCGAAATAGAAATCAAATTGAAGTTCAAATTTCCAACCAAAGCAACGTTCTTCAAAAAGAAATGGTCTGAGATGCGAATTGAGCCAATGTCGTGTACCTTCCCTTGACCACTGTTCCCGAAGATGTCGTATTCCTTGGAGCTCGGGGGAGAGAGACTGGAGAACATCTACGATGTCCCGTCATGTGGCGAGAGCATCTGTCACGCCTAGATTTAATAAATCCGGACCTTTATTGAAATTCCATAGAAAATCAATAAAACAAGACGTTCATCATGCGACCACGTACAATACGAGCAATCATTCACGGTTCGTAGACCGTATTAGTACAAAAGTGAATAAAGGTCAAGAGAAACTAATAAATCAAAGGTCCTAGATGAACGCCTCCTTCCAGTCTCGCCTTGACTGGGTCGCTACTCCAGACCTTCATCCTCCTCATAGTAGATGGGCTCTGGTGGTGTATGTCAACGGGGGTGAGTACGGACATACTCAGCAAGCCACCGGATGCAAATATAATGCAGAGTAATAACAAGGGAGATAGTGGCTAATTTTACGGAAGAGCATAATTTGTAAAGCAGTTAAATGTGATCAATTTATTAGTACTGAAATGTAAACATGTGTAAGCATCATCATCTTCTAACTCGAGGGGTACAGTCAGCCCACCCTCGCTCAACAGTCCTTACATGCCATGAATAACTCAACCATTCAAACAATAGTAAACTAAATGCGAGAAGTCACACAACCCTCCCTTGACCGTGGGCTCGGCTTTTCGAAAAGATTTAATACTCTGATCAGAGGTGTACCACTGTACCCACAAGGCACACACTCATCACTTACACCAAAGTGTAACGAGATGACACATACCACGGGAACTCGTGCCAAAACCTTCCATATGGTCCTCCTCGACCCAACAGAACCCTCTTATGGGTTTCATATGGTGCCCCGACGCATCGAGCCAACACCATACCCCCCTTGAGCCACGTCGGTACAAGTCACCTGCAGGTTGCCCCTTGCCCCCTCCACTATGGTGCATCGAGTCGGATTGTCCCATACTTCCAATTAGGACTTACCCATTAGACTTGTGGTTAGTACGGAAGTGCTTTGCAACAGATCCCGCAGAGCGGTCCTTATAGTGCCCCGGGTGTGACCAACCAATGCCCTAGCTTGCACCCGGAACCCACCATACTTATAACATAGCCAACTCCAACAGAGTCCAGAGACGAGAATAACGGGGAAATACATATAGTAGAATCCATCTATCTATGACTCATTCTTTTTATCCTATAGGAGTCGTGTCAGTACATTGGACACTAGCTAATATAATATTGTAGAGTGACAAGGAGTTAAGGATCAATAAGCATGGCTTGGGTTTGCACACAAGGACGGGGATCTAATAAATATAGTGTAGGGCTTGATATTTGACTAATGCAATATTATCCTATAAGTTATAGTGATAATTTATTAAAACATGGGCTCAATGATGATAAAAATGGGGGTCGTGACTTGCCTTGCTCAGCAAATGGTGAAGGTGGAACCTCGGGGTAAAACTCCAGCTCCTCGACGAACTCGTAGTCTTCTCGATACGGAAAAAGTAAACATAGCATTCAATAGACAAATAAAATATCACAAAACAATAAGCATACAAGTATTAGGGGTTTTAATAGGTGAAATAAAGTTTTCTTATTCTGAAGTTATGTGAAAAACATTAAAGATTAAATTTTAAGGCTTTTCCCAATTTATTTTATGAATTAACAATTTTATCCCTAAGGGGTTTTTATTCATTTATTTAATAATAATATTTTGTCCCAAAGTAACATACTGTTTTTATGGCTTACATATGTATAGAATAAAAAGAGGAATTTAACAAAATTTGAATGGTGAAATTTGGAGTTAAAATGAGCAAGTTATGAATTTTGGAAGTTTAAATCATTTTTCTGAATTTTATTTAAACTGAAAATAGTTTCTGGTCCACGGTGAGCCAGGCCCATGGTGAACCAGCGACTGTGCACGTGGACCAGTTGATCCAGAGCCGTTGGATCTAGATCCAGCGGTCAGGCGCGAGGCGGGAGGGGTTAAGTGGCATCGGACGGCCCAGATCACCGCTTACCCCTTTGACCGAATCAAGGGCTGGGGATTTAATCTGGGCGCTACGATCGCAAACGTGTGGCCAGGATTTAATCTGGCATGGCACGCGCGTAAGGGCTCATACCCTCCTTCGTCTCCGACTCAGGCGGGCTCGGGTGCGGTGGTGAAAGCGACGGCGAGGGGGCTAGGCCCTAGGTCTCGACGAAAATGGAAAGAGGAGAGGAAGGGGGTTCTACCCGTACCTACGGTGGTGACGGCGGGCGTCTGATGGCGACCGGCGGCGAGGGTAGATGGCGAAGGTTTCTCGGGTACTCGACGGCGACGACGATCCGGTGGTCCTCTCGGCCAACGGAGGCGTGGCCGAGGACGGGCGGTCGACGATGGTCTCGACGGTGGCAGTGGCGTGGACAGAGGCGGTCCGAGGCGGCGGCGAGTGGCAGCCAGAGATGAAGTAGAGGAAAAACCCGAAAAAGTAGCAGAGGCGCTCTGGTGTGCTTCGGCTAGGGTTTTAGGAGTGTGGGCGGAGTGCGGCGAGCCGAGGGGTATAAATAGGGGGTCGCCGGCGTTGTTATGGCAAGGGAAACGGAGGAAACCCAAGAGGGTTCCTACCATACTCTGGCGAGGCTTCCAAACGGATGGGCTAGCTTCCATAAAGGCGAAACCACGTCGGGCTTGGATGGAAGGTGATCGCCGGAGACAGGGGATCACGATCTCGGGCTCGGATTGGCGGATAAGGGCGGCCGGCGGCGAGAAAACGGAAGGAGATCACCGAATAAGGAAAGGGGAGGGGGGAATTCCATCGGAGACGATGGATCCGATAGGTGGCCCCCACCTGTCGGCGGGCGAACGAAAAAGGAAGGGCCGACAGGCGGGCCCCGGCGACCAGAGAGATAGAGGCGGGCGCGAGTGGCTAACGCGTGGGGCCAAGGAGGGCGCGCGGGTGGGAGAGAGAGGAGTTAGATTGGCGCCGACATCTGGGTCCCACATGTCAGTGACGCGAGGTTTGGACTGGGCTGGGCTCGGGGACTTTGAGGGTTGAGGCCCATTAAGATTTAAAATGGTTTTCTGATTTAAAATAATTCCAGTAATTCATTTATTTGATTAAGGTTTGAAGCACTGTTGATAAAAATTTGTAAAAATTCCTAAAATTATATCTTGGCCTCTAGATTCCACCATAAATTTTCCAAGTCCAAATTTAAAGTATTCCCTTCTGTTTGGCTTTATTAGGGATCTTTTAGGGTTTTCTTTAATTAAATAATTCCAGAAATTCCCTGAAAAATATATTTCCTTTATTTTATTTATTTTTAAATCTTGGGATGTTACAATCCTATCCCCCTTACAAAGAATCTCATCCTCGAGATTTGGATCAATCCTCGAATAGCTCAGGATGCTGTGCTTTGAGTTCTTCCTGTTTTTCCCATGTAGCTTCCTCTACGGGATGATTGCTCCAGTGAACTTTACAGAAGCGGATGACGCGACTCCTGGTGATCCTTTCTTTGACTTCCAAGATCCCGACGGGCTTTTTCACATAGGTCAGATCTTCTTGACTGTTCAGCTGCTGAAGGTCTACTTGCTCTGTTGGGACTCGAAGACACTTCTTTAGTTGTGACACATGAAACACATCATGTACCCCGGCCAATGAGGGTGGTAGCTCTAACTGATAAGCGACTTCGCCTTGGCGTCGAACAATGGGAAAAGGTCCAACGTATCGAGGTGCCAACTTTCCTCTCATGTTAAACCGTTGGGTTCCACGGAGAGGGGTAACTCGGAGGTAAACATGGTCTCCCTCTTCAAAGGCTAAATTTCGATGTCGATTGTCCGCATAGCTCTTCTGTCGAGATTGGGCTGTCTTGAGTCAGTCCCTGATAATCCGTACCTTCTCTTCAGCTTCCTGAAGGATGTCTGTTCCAAACACTTGGGATTCGCCGGTTTGATCCCAAAGTAAAGGCGTCCTACACTTACGTCCATATAAAGCTTCGAATGGGGACATCTGAAGGCTGGCTTGATAACTGTTGTTGTACGAAAACTCGGCGTACGGTAAATTCTTGTCCCAAGTTCCTCCAAAATCCAAGACGCATGCCCGAAGCATATCCTCTAATATCTGATTCACCCTTTCAGTTTGTCAATCCGTCTGAGGGTGGTATGCGGTGCTGAAGTTTAGTCTCGTTCCCATTTCCTCTTGAAGGTTTTTCCAGAATCGAGACGTAAACTGACTTCCTCTATCAGAGACTATCTTCTTGGGTACTCCATGAATACACACTATGCGGGCCATATACAACTCTGCTAGTTTCGGGCCGCTGAAGGTCGTCTTGACGGCTATGAAGTGAGCTACCTTTGTTAGCTGATCAATGATTACCCATATAGAATCATAACCAAGTTGGGTCTTTGGGAGTCCGGTGATGAGGTCCATACCGATTTCTTCCCATTTCCATTCAGGCACTTTAAGTGGTTGTAACAGCCCTGCGGGTCTCTGATGCTATGCCTTCACTCGTCAGTAGGTGTCACATTCTGTGACAAACTGAGCAATTTCCTTCTTCATGCTAACCCACCAATAACGTTCCTTCAGGTCTTGGTACATCTTTGTACTCCTGGGATGGATGGAGTACAGAGTATCATGGGCTTCCCTTAGAATAAGGGTCTTTATCTCTGGTTTTATCTGGCACACAGATCCTAGTTCCAAACCATATGGTGCCATTCTCATCCTCTGTAAATCCTGGGGCCTTACCCTGTCTCATGTTCTTCTTAATGGCGGCTATATCCGGGTCTTCTAACTGAGCCTCACGGATCTGTTTGAACAAGATAGGCTGGGTCTCCAAGGTGGCTAGATAGGCTCCTGTGGTTAACCCGAGATTTAACTTTTCCATCGCCTTATATAGCAAAGGCGTGTGATCATGAATCACGATGGCGGTGCAATATCCTTTCCGACTTAATGCATCAGCTACCACGTTTGCTTTGCCGGGATGGTAGTGAATACCTAAGTCGTAGTCCTTTATCAATTCCAACCATCTCCTTTGCCTAAGGTTGAGATCCGGCTACGTGAAGATATACTTTAGACTCTTGTGATCCATAAAGACTTCGCAGCGGTTTCCGACCAAATAACGCCTCCATATTTTTAGGGCATGCACAACAGCAGCCAATTCCAGGTCATGTGTAGGGTAGTTTAGCTTATGGGATCTCAACTGACGAGAGGCGTACGAGACAACCTTTCCGTCTTGCATAAGAACACATCCCAATCCCTGGCGGGAGGCGTCGCAATAGACATGGAAGTCCTTCCTTATATCTGGTAGGGTCAGTATGGGTGCTGACACCAGTCGGGTCCTGAGGGTGTGAAAACTTTCCTCACATTCGGTAGTCCATTCAAAGTTTTCTCCCTTCTGCAACAACTTAGTCATAGGCTTGGCTATCTTGGAGAAATTCTTGATAAAACGATGGTAGTATCATGCCAAACCAAGAAAACTCCGTATCTCTGATACGTTGGTGGGTGGCAGCTAATCTGTAACTGCCTCCACAGTGGCAGGGTCTACTGCGATACCTTGTGCAGAGATGATATGTCCAAGGAACTTTACTTCCGCCGTCCAAAATTTGCACTTGCTGTACTTGGCGTATAACTGATGTTCCCTTAGTTTTCCTAAGGTCAACAGGATGTGAGTCTCGTGCTCCTGTTTGTCCTTGGAATAGATGAGAATGTCATCTATGAATACCACAATAAACTTGTCCAAATATTCCATGAATACCTTATTCATCATATTCATGAAGAAGGTCGGGGCGTTGGTCAATCCAAAGGACATGACAGTGCACTCATAAAGTCCATAGTGAGAGGTGAATGTCGTCTTGGGTATGTCTTCCTCTCGAATCCTTAGTTGATGATAACCGGACCGTAGGTCGATCTTGGAGAACACCGTGGCTCCTTTCAGCTGATCAAATAGATCATCGATCCTGGTGTTGGGGGAAAATATTCCATCCTCAGGGTTATTGCAGTAACAAAACGAAGGCATGTGCTCTAGGGGCTACAAGAGTTGTTATTAAAACAGATTCTCAGATTGTAGCAGGGCACGTAGACAAGAGTTTCCAAGTTCGACATCCATAGCTTGCAAAGTACTTACAAGAAATCTGAAAGATCGAAGCAGCATTTAAAGGAATTTCTATTCGGAGTATACCTAGAGCAGAAAATATGCAAGCTGACATTTTAGCAAAAGCTGCAGTCGGAGCTATGGACATACCTGAAGAAGCTTTTTATGAAGAACTCAGTACACCTTCGGTGCCACAAATTTCTGCTGCGGAAGTACTTTGCATTCCAAGTACAGATTGGCGAAGTTCAATCATGGAATTGTTGCAAGGAGAAACAAATATGTCCGAAGGGCCACAACTTTCAAGGTTAAAGCTTAGAACTCGGAATTATCACATAATCAACAGTATTTTATACAAGGCCGGAGTATGTTCCCCTCTGCTCCGATGTATATCTCAAGCCGAAGGTCAAGAAATTCTTCGAGGAATTCATGAAGGGCTTTGCGGTAGCCATCTGGCCCCTCGAGCTTTGGCAGGAAAAACACTTCGCCAGGGGCTTTATTGGCCTACAATAGTAGCTGATGTGGAGAGCTTAGTCCGCACTTGCCAAGTATGTCAGTGGATGGGACGAAGAAGTCATCGCCAACCAACAGCTCTTCAAGTCATTGCCCCAGTATGGCCCATGGCCAGATGGGGCATGGATCTTATTGGTCCCTTCTTAGCAGCAAAAGGAAATTTGAAGTTCGTAGTGGTAGCAATCGAATACTTTTCAAAGTGGGTCGAAGCAGAGCCCCTAACAGCTATCACTTCGAATAATGTTCAAAAATTTTTCTGGAAGAATATTATATGCCGGTTCGGAGTGCCTCGGCAGCTGACAGTGGATAATGGAACACAGTTTGATGCAGAACCCTTCAGGAAATTCTGTGAAGACCTAGGCATTCAACTATGTTTTGCTGCAGTAAGACATCCTCAATCTAATGGAGCTGTTGAAAGAGCCAATGGTAATATCTTGTCAGGGCTGAATCGAAGAATAGTGGGATTGGCAAAAGGATTGTGGACCGAAGAGCTCCCAAAGATCCTATGGTCCATCCAGACAACTCAGACAAGGTCTACCGGCTTCACTCCTTTCAGACTATTATTCGGAGATGAAGCTATGACACCAACAGAGCTCAAAGGAGGATCACTTTGCAGCACCGAACCGGAAATGGAAGGAGAAAGACAAGCTTCGCTGGATTTAACAGAAGAGACAAGACTTCGAGCTGTGGCAAATTTGTCAAAGTATCAGCAGCAGACGAAGACTTGGTTCGACCCGAAGGTCAAGATTAATGAACTTAGGCCGGGTCATCTCGTTTTGCGAAGTATCATAGCACCAGGGAAATTAGGAAATAAATGGGAAGGTCCATACTTAATTGTTCGCTCAAGGCGTCCTGGTTCTTTTAAGTTAGCTAATTTGGAAGGTGAAGAGTTAGCGCATACATGGCATGCGGAGCACCTAAAGCGATACTTCACATAGGGGCTCCTTGTAATCATTTGTAAACACTTTCCGAATCAATAAAGCATATGGTTCAGATAATGCCTACCCCTCATAAACTTCCCACTTCCGAGTGGATGCACTGGAATAGCGGAGTTGACTGAGAGGGAAGTGTCATTAATTTGAATCATATTTTCGGACTTCAAACCACTGGTCCGAAGTTTCCGACGTGGTGGGCTGACATAATCCGGAGTCCAAGCCACCGGCTTGTAGGCATCCGTAAAAGAGCCTGAGACCACAGGATGCGGAGTCCAAGCCACCGACTGGTAGACATCCGTAAAAAGAGTCCAAGGAGACCAAATGATGCGGAGTACAAGCCACCGGATTGTAGGCATCCGTAAAAAGAGTCCAAGGAGACCACTGCGAACTCCAAACCATTCGTTTGACAGAATTCGCAAAAAGAGCCGAAGGAGGCCAAAACAGAACAGAGTTTGAGCCCATGAGCTTCGAATGTCTGTTAAAAAAGTCCAAAGTGACAAATCATTTAGGACACTAAAGTGTCCGGAAAGTTGTCCAAAGTGATTTCTTTCAAAACATAGGTACTAAGTTACCAATCTTCAGACTACAAATAGTCAAAGACATTTTATAAGATTTTAATCAATCTTTAAATTGCTGAGGGGCTCCGAACCCCCAAAATTGTACTCCTAAGTTTTTCTTTGCGCCTAACCATCTTTGAATATAGTTCGAAGTTGCTTACGCCCAAAGAGGGGCAGGTAAATAGGGAGACAATTTTAAATCGATATGTATTATTCGAACAAATATGATTACATCATGAAAAATCGGTATCTATACCAAGAAGGAATCGAAGACCCCTTCGATCTCTAGAGCTAAGGTTGGAACGACTAGTTCCAGAGCCAGGAGTTCTAACAACTTTGTGTTTAACTCTCCTACCTCCCTTCGAAGCTCTAAAGTCTTTCTGTTCTTGTTGAAGATCGGCCCAAGTTCGATGTCGTTCGGGGCTCCTTTCCCAGCTTCCAAGTTCTTCAGGCTTTTTACCTTCAGCTTCATCTTCATCTTCGGACCATACAATGTCTTTGGAAGATGAAGTTTCCAAGTTAACTTCCTTTTCTTCCTCTTTAATACAAGACAGTATGTCTTTGCTTACTTCGGGCGTAATCGCACCAGAGCTATCTCGAGGAACTAAAAATCGAGGGCGCTTGTGAAGTTTTAAAATATCGAAGGTAGCCCATAGTAGGTGGAGTTCTTCGTTAACGTCTAACACTTCGACATCTTCCATATGAGGCAAAGCCTAAAAACATGATAAGCAAATTTTCATTCATAAATGTACAAAAGCATGATGCTTTACATAGTCGAAGATCCTAAGATAAATCTAAACCTACGGGTTTGGCGGAGGCTAGCTGCTCGAAGCTTAGGACCGAGCTTGCTTCTGGCGTTGCCCTTCATCAATCCAAGCCTTGATCGCAGAGCGACCTTCTGCTCTCCATGAGGTTTGAAAGGCTTGCCAAGAAGCGGCCACACCTTCGGAAGGAGTAAGAAGCTGATTGTCGTCAAAGGTAATGGGAGCCGCCCCTGCGTTCGGAGTTATTGATATGCCCAGATCTTCGTAGTAACGAAGTATGCCGATAGCAGCCACTTGTCCGGATATTTCTCCGTACCGAATGCCTGCTGTCTTCATTTGCTTCGCTGCTCCTTGGATCCTCTTCAGCCGTCACAGCAGGGGGATGTTGTCATCTGAAGGAAGCGTCCCAGTAGTACCAAAGTACTCTAGAACGCCTAGCAGTTGGTTCATGACCTCTGCAGCTACCTTCTCCGACTTCAGCTTGTCTTCGATTAAGGCATCCTTCGCCGAAGTTAATTCTCCTACCACTCCAGAGAGCCTAGCTGCCTCCGTAGCTAAAGAATTTTTCTGGTTGAGTAGGTGGCTAGCTTCCTCGACGGCTTTGGCTTTTTCTTCCCAGAGCCTGACAAGCTCAGCTCCCACCGTGGCATGCTCTGTCCGCATCTTTTCTATTTCTGCCCGGAGCACAATTTGTTCTGCTTCGAGCTCCTTGTTCGCAGTTTCCAAGCTTTGTCTGGCCCTGCGCTCCACTGAAACCATGTTGTCCAAGTGGGAAACCCGACCTTCGGAGATATTAAGATTTCGCTGAAGAGTTGTAATTTCCTCTCGAAGGCGAAGGCTTCCCTGTTCATTTGAAATGTTCGTAGCTCGGGCCAAGACTATTTGCTGCGAAGAGAAAAAACCAAGGTGAGAAATTATTTGTACATAAGTTTAATTCTGTTTTGCAGATACTTTGTACCTGGTATGCTGCATGCTCCATAGCAGCATTGAGCTCCGAACTCTCCGCCTCGCTCAAGATAGCTACCAAGTCTGTCTCCCCGACTTCGCGGCTAGCTCGATCCAAAGGCTCGAGCAAAGTCCAAAGCCAAGTTCTTCGCTACAAGAAAGGAGCTAGAAGAGGGAGCATATAAGGGCCCTCTGGTCGTCTTCGTTCGGTGAAGGTCCGGAGTGCTGAGCCGTATCCTTTGGAACTCCGGTAGACTGACCCCCCTCCGTAGATTGGCTTCCGTCTGTCGATTCAGACAGAGTTGATCCTGAGCTCGGAGCAGGGAGGTGGTCCATCTTGCCTTTGCCTTTTCCAGGTCCCATTTGAGCGACTCCTGGAATCGGCTCCGAAGTTGTCGAAGGCCCAAGAATTATATCTTCGGGGGTTTACCTCTTCCACGGGAGTATATCCCGTTGAAACAAAGGTATTATACATTGTATAATTTCGTAGGAAAAAAGAACAAAAGAATTATGCGAAGTTTACCTCCGACGTCTTGGCAACGGGTGAGCATTGGACTGCTTGGCGGGTCGAAGGCTACTCCAAAGTCCTCGTCGGAGTCAACAGTCAAATCTTCGACTGTTGGAGCATCTTCGGGAGCGGCTGTCGTTGCTTCACCTGCAATCAAAGTTGATTCTACAGCGACTTCGACTCCGCCTTCATTCACAGGGACTCCATCCTGCGGTAAATTTTCTTGACCAGTCGTAGTCCTCACTTGCTCAAGGTTGTCTTGATACTCCGGCACACTCGCATCATCATCGATATTTGCATCTCATTGGGCTGCATCTTCATCGATCAGGTCAACAAGCATCCTGCCTTCATCCTCCAAGGAATCGGAGACCGAAGCTCTTGGGCTTGAAGGCGCGGCAACTCTTGGCTTTCGAGCTACCTTCTTCAGTGGAATCTTGGCAGAGCTCGAGGCTCTGACTTCGGCTTTTCTCTTTTTGGGCCCTTTGTTCGAAGGCACCCAATCCACAAGAGGGGGCGGAACAACTTCGAGTAGCCCCCATACTAAGTTGGACCGTTCCCAAGTACCAACCAATTTAATCCTCCATTCCTTTTCGGTCAGAGTTGGGACGCCCAGAATCTTCTCCGAAGCTCGTACAATCTGCTCTGAAGTTATAGGGGCTGAAGAGGCTGAAAAATGAGTTAAGTTGGTTATTTCTTCGAATGAATATACATGACATATGTTGTTTTCGAAGTTACCTGTAGGGCTCGAGTTCGAAGAAATCTTGCGAAGGCCGCCCTCTGGATCTTCCTCGAAGGTGATTGGCTAGGTGGCCGTCAAAGGAGGGATTTGGAGTCCGATGAACTCCTCTGCCAGATCCCTCATACTCAGGCGATGGCTGATGCATTGGAGAAGGCTAAGCCGGGCTTCAAGCTGGCCTGGGTCCGGGTGGACGAGGGCTTCCTTCCGGAAGTTTATGTCCCGAAGAGGTCCCGCCAGTTGGCTGCTCGCCCCAACTTCGGCATAAAACCACTTCAAGATCTAGTCTGTGTACCATCTAGCATTGATGGCCTTGGCGGGAAACCGAAAAGCATACTCGTCTCGAAGCCTGAAGTTGATGCTTCCGAAGGCCACCACTATCTTTTCACCTCCGAGGCCTATGAAGGTCTTTGGTTGGCACGAAGCTCTGTGCAGTGCTACGAAGATCTCAGCCCTTCCTTCACAACCTTCGGCTCGCAATGCCCATTCGAAGATGGCCAGACGTACTACTGCATTCGGAGAGAGCTGGGGGAGAGTAGCATGGAATAACTCCAATACCTCCGCCAAGAAGTCAACTGCCGGAAGCCCTAAGCCAGCTTCGAAGAAGGCTTCGAAGACGACCACTTCTCCGGGTCTTGGCGACGGAATGACTTCTTTCCCAGGTTTGCGAATCATGATCCCAGAACTGATTTTACCTTCTATTGTGGCCGCGAGCGATTCCCTCTTGCAGGTTGAGGGCCCCAATTGATAGGACTGATCCGTGTACTTCGTCGACACCGGGAAGAGGTCATGAGGGCCAACATTTTGGGGATTTCTCTCCGCTGCCGCCATTGCTGCCACTGCTTGTGTCGGAGTTGCCGTTCCGATGTCGCAGCCGCCGTTGCTGCCGCAGCCTGCTGTCGAGCCAAGGCTGAAGCCGCTCCAGGAACCTTGAAACTGGTTTTCGCCATGGGATCGCACAAGTTGCTTTAGAGGACAAATGAAGGCTAGGGTCTGTCTGATGGCTTGTTTGCACGAAAGTGGTGGAAATGTACTTGAGAAGGGTCTAGGCCCTCTATTTATAGCCCAGACCACGATTTTTTACCGTTTGCATCTGCCGTTTCACATTCTTGACCATTATTTTGTTGCGAAGTTAACGCATCACGTAACTTCCGTTAGAAGGAAAAAGCCAACGGCTATTTCTTCCAAGTCTAAAAAGGCTTTCGGTCTTCTCGAGTTAATTCTAAGATAGTTCGAATATAATTTTCTTAGAAGCTGATTCGAAGTTTTACATTTCCACGTATTTCGGAAATGGATTAAATCTGCTAACCCCTATGCATGATTATTTTTCTTGCGTATACTGCTCTCATAACATTACAGGTTTAACGGGGAAGCGTATTCGAGGGGCTACTGTTGGGGGAAAATATTCCATCCTCAGGGTTATTGCAGTAACAGAACAAAGGCAGGCGATTGAATCAAAGGTTTCCAACATGTATCTCCGGAGATGCATTGAATCAAGTTCGAAGTATGATGACGGACTCTAGTTCGGAGTATATCTTCGAACTTGGACTCTTTCGAGAGCTTCTTTGCAAGCTAAGGGTACCGAATAGTTTCCACTATGTCGGTTGTAATAGAGGGGTAAAAGGGTCTTTTCCTTAATGTTTGGGCCTATAAATACCCCCGTTTTACCCTGTAATGGGGACCGAATACAAGTTATTCAATACACACTTTCGAACTATTTTAAGCTATTATCCTTTCGGAGGCTTGGAATAGTTTACTTCGCAAACACTTCGTTTGTTAGTTTCTAAATCTTCAGAAACCTGTTAGCGTAATCTTTTACGCCAACACCTGGGTAAAGGGTACTTGTTTTTGATGGTCACCTCATTCAAGGCTCGATAATCCACGCACATACGCTTAGCCTTGTCCTCTTTCTTCTCAACGAAGATGACGGGGGTTCCCCATGGGGATGTGCTAGGTCTGATGTAACCTTTCTTCTCAAGGTCCTCTAGTTGCTGCTTCATCTTAGCTAGCTCATTGGCGGCCATCCGATATGGTCTCTTGTAGATGGGAGTGGTTCCGGGTACTAGATCAATCCGGTACTCAATGTCCCTTTTGGGTGGCATCCCTGGTAAATCCTCCGGGAATATGTCCTGGTACTCGCAGACCACCGGTATCTCCTCCAAGGTAATCTGATGTAGACGAGGTCTTCCGGACTTCTGACTTGGCATCTAGAATGTGACAACAGTCCCTTCTTCACTGGTCATAGTTACTTGCCTCTAGGCACATTTTATCTCACCTTGGTGTTTGTTGAGCCAATCCATTCCTAAAATTAGATCCAGGCCTTGGCATTCTATTAGGATGGTGTCGGCCCAAAATATTGTGCCTTGGATATCTACCCATACCCTTGGACTATAGGAATAGGCTTGGGTTTGTTTTCCAGGGGTGGCTATTAATACTGGTCTTGCTAATTCACATTTGTTCAGATTATACTTCTCCACAAAAGTTGTTGAAATAAAGGAGTGCGTAGCTCCAGTATCAAATAAAACCACTACAGGGGCCGAATGTACTGTGAACTTACCCATGACGATCTCGGGTGCGGCCTGAGCTTCCTCGGCGGAGATATGGTTGATGTGGGCGTGGACAACAGGGTTAGCCACGACTCCTTGCGGACGCTTGGGGTGAGGGCACTGGTGGGAGTAATGCCCTTCCTGGCAGCAGTTGAAACATATCACGGGCTTGTCGTGCTTGTCGCGCAGAACCTCTGCTTTCTTGGCAGGGGCCGTGGGAGCGGTCGGTGCGGCGGGAGCGGGGCAAGGATGTCCGACTCTGGCGTTCGCGGCGGGTGGCGCTGGACGGTACACTGGGCGCGGATGATATTGGGGTGCCGGTGGGGGAGGTGCAAAGCGGGGCCTTTGTGTCATTCCTTGGTTCTGGCAGAAGGCGATCATCCTCTTCTTTTTCAGGTCGACCTTGTTTTGCTCGGTCTCCTGAATGATTGCCTTGTCCACCAACTTTTGGAAGTTGGCGTAGTCTCATGAGACCAGCTGAAGGGAAAGCTCATCCTTCAGCCCCCGGAGAAACTTAGACTACCGAGTCGTATCAGTACAGACTTCCTCCGGCACATACCGGGCCAACCGGTTGAACTCGTGCAGGTATTCAGTCATGGACCTGCTTCCTTGTTGCAGATCCCTGAACTCTAGCTGTTTCTGGGCGATAATGCAATCGAGGACGTGGGCCGCGTGGAAAGCGGTGGAGACCTCCTCCCAAGTGTGTACGTGTCCCTCAGGCAGAGTCTCGCGCAGGTTATCCCACCATTCTGCGGCGGGTCCCTGGAGTTGGTGGGCAGTGAAGGCTACCCTCTCCTGCTCAGTGCAAGTCAGGAGATCCAACTTCTTCCCTATCGTGCTCAGCCAGTCACCAGCCTCCATGGGGTTGGTGGTGCTAGATAACGTGGGAGGGCGAACTCGGAGAAACTCCGATAGCTGAGAGGCGGGTGTAGGAGCGGGAGTGGCGGGTCGAGGAATATCAGGCTGCTACTGGTGAAGACGGAAGAACTGAGCTTGCTGCTCCTGCATCTGGTTCTACTATTGTTGCATCTGGTTCAACAGCGTGGATATCAACTGGTTTTGGTTGACCATCATTTCGGCCAATGTGGGGTGGTTGGCGACTGGGGCTTGCCTCTGTCCAGTCGCTCCCCATTGGGGCAAGTTGCCGTTGTCCCCTTCGTTTTGGGGAGCATCTGACCCCTAGGTGTTAGTCATCCTAAAGTTTCCAAAACAGATAATAATCTCTTAGGGGAAATGATGCTAAGTTTTATTTCAAAATATTTTATCCTTACGATTACATATTAGTCTTTTATTTCATCTTCACCCATGCCTTATATTTGACATGAGTGGCAATACAATCCAAAACAATAAAAAGGGAACAATCAACTGTAAAAACTATGTCTAAGGCAGCTCGGGGGACGGCTTGATCACAGGCTCGGCATAGATGGTTGGGGTGGTGGAGCTGGAGGGTCCGGCGGGAGGTGCGCTGCGGGAAATCCTCTTGGGCCTCACTGTGGGGATCCGGAGTGATTTCCTCTTGCGGGGCGGAAGGGGGCGACCTCCTCTAGGTCCTTCTGCAACTCCTTGATCTGCTGGCGAAGCTATGCGGTGTTGGTGATGCTCTGACGTAGGAGCTCATTCTGGCGCCCCTGCTGGACACGGCGATGAAGTTCTCCGTTCTCGCGATTCAGATCCTTTGAAGAGTGACGATAGAAGTCAATCGTGTCACGCTGCCCGTTGGCATCCTGCAAGGCCTCATAGTGGAGCTCGTCCATCGCCTCCAACAAGCGTACAGTGTGCCCAATGGTGGAGTGGCACTAGGAGAGTGTGCTGACGTAGACGCTCTGTGGACTCCCTGGAGTGCGTAGGGGCACGAAGCGGTAGTCCGTGTCATAGAGCTTGCTATCGTAGATCACCCGGAGCTCGGTGAGGGCCTGAAGGGCGGTGCGCTGACTGGCAACCAAAAAGGTGGGTCCTCTGGCTCGATAAGTGTGGGTTGTCTGCATAGAGGGCTGGATGACGATGGTGACCTCGCAGTAGCTCTCATCCTCGTCGGGGAAGACTCCGTGAAACATCGGCTCGTGCTCGAATCCGAGGAAACTGACGAGCATGCGAAGCTCGCGGATGAATCCGGCCTCGTCGCGAAGAGTCCCACTCATGGTATGGACCGGCATCTACAAAAGAGAGAAAATTTTTGTGAAACTCTAGAAGATGAGAGGGTAAGTAATTTTTGTAAGAAAATATGGTTATTATAAGTCCTAGGGTCAGGTCTGTTTTGGCTTCCTACAGTCAAGTCGGCTCTGATACCATCTTGTCACGCCTAGATTTAATAAATCCGGACCTTTATTGAAATTCCATAGAAAATCAATAAAACAAGACGTTCATCATGCGACCACGTACAATACGAGCAATCATTCACGATTCGTAGAGCGTATTAGTACAAAAGTGAATAAAGGTGAAGACAAACTAATAAATCAAAGGTCCTAGATGAACGCCTCCTTCCAGTCTCGCCTTGGGTCGCTACTCTAGACCTTCATCCTCCTCGTAGTAGACGGGCTCTGGTGGTGTAAGTCAACGGGGGTGAGTACGAACGTACTCAGCAAGCCATCGGATGCAAATATAATGCAGAGTAATAACAAGGGAGATAGTGGATAATTTTGCGGAAGAGCATAATTTGTAAAGCAGTTAAATGTGATCAATTTATTAGTACTGAAATGTAAACATGTGTATGCATCATCATCTTCTAACTCGAGGGGTACAGTCAGCCCACCCTCGCTCAACAGTCCTTACATGCCATGAATAACTCAACCATTCAAACAATAGTAAACTAACTGTGAGAAGTCACACAACCCACCCTTGACCGTGGCCTCGGCTTTTCGAAAAGATTTAATACTCTAATCAGAGGTGTACCACTATACCCACAAGGAACACACTCATCACTTACACCAAAGTGTAACGGGATGACCCATACCACGAGAACTCGTGTCAAACCTTCCATATGGTCCTCCTCGACCCGACAGCACCCTCTTATGGGTTTCATATGGTGCCCCGACGAATCGAGCCAACACCATACCCCCCTTGAGCCACGTCGGTACAAGTCACCCGCAGGTTGCCCCTTGCCCCCTCCACTATGGTGCATCGAGTCGGATTGTCCCATACTTCCAGTTAGGACTTACCCATTAGACTTGTGGTTAGTACGGAAGTGCTTTGCAACAGATCCCGCAGAGCGGTCCTTATAGTGCCCCGGGTGCGACCAACCAATGTCGTAGCTTGCACCCGGAACCCACCATACTTATAACATAGCCAACTCCAACAGAGTCCAGAGATGAGAATAACGAGGAAATACATATAGTAGAATCCATCTATCTACGACTCATTCTTTTTATCCTATAGTAGTTGTGTCGGTACATTGGACACTAGCTAATATAATATTGTAGAGTGACAAGGAGTTAAGGATCAATAAGCATGGCTTGAGTTTGCACACAAGGACGAGGATCTAATAAATATATTGTAGGGCTAGATATTTGACTAATGCAATATTATCCTATGAGTTATAGCGATAATTTATTAAAACATGGGCTCAATGATGATCAAAATGGGGGTCGTGACTTGCCTTACTCAGCAAATGGTGAAGGTGGAACCTCGGGGTAAAACTCCGGCTCCTCGACGAACTCGTAGTCTTCTCAATACGGAAAAAGTAAACATAGCATTCAATAAACAAATAAAATATCACAAAACAATAAGCATACAAGTATTAGTGGTTTTAATAGGTGAAATAAAGTTTTCTTATTCTTAAGTTATGTGAAAAACATTAAAGATTAAATTTTAAGGCTTTTCCCAATTTATTTTTTGAATAAACAATTTTATCCCTAAGGGGTTTTTATTCATTTATTTAATAATAATATTTTGTCCCAAAGTAACATACTATTTTTATGGCTTACATATGTATAGAATAAAAAGAGGAATTTAACAAAATTTGAATGGTGAAATTTGGAGTTAAAATGAGCAAGTTATGAATTTTGAAAGTTTAAATCATTTTTCTGAATTTTATTTAATCTGAAAACAGTTTCTGGTCCACGGTGAGCCAGGCCCACGGTGAACCAGCGATTGTGCATGTGGACCGGTTGATCCAGAGCCGTTGGATCTGGATCCAACGGTCAGGCGCGAGGCGGGAGGGGTTAAGTGGCATCGGACGGCCCAGATCACCGCTTACCCCTTTGACCGAATCAAGGGTTGGGATTTAATCTGGGCGCTACGATCGCGAACGTGCGGCCAGGATTTAATACAGCACGGCACACGTGTAAGGGCTCGTACCCTCCTTCGTCTCCGACTCCGGCGGGCTCGGGTGCGGCGGCGACGGCGACGGCGAGGGGGCTAGGCCCTAGGTCTCGACAGAAATGGAAAGAGGAGAGGAAGGGGGTTCTACCCGTACCTGCGGTGGCGACGGCGGGCGTCTGACGGCGACCGGTGGCGAGGGTAGACGGCGAAGGTTTCTCGGGTACTCAACGACGACGACGATCCGGCGGTCCTCTCGGCCAACGGAGGCATGGCCGAGGACGGGCGGTCGACGACGGTCTCGATGTTGGCAGTAGCATGGACAGAGGAGGTCCGAGGCGGCGGCGAGCGGTGTCCGGAGATGAAGTAGAGGAAAAACCCGAAAAAGTGGTAGAGGCGCTCTAGTGTGCTTCGTCTAGGGTTTTAGGAGTGTGGGCGGAGTGCGGCGAGCCGAGGGGTATAAATAGGGGGTCGCCGACGTTGTTATGGCAAGGGAAACGGAGGAAACCCGAGAGGGTTCCTACCATACTCTGGCGAGGCTTCCAAACGCATGGGCTAGCTTCAATAAAGGCGAAACCGCGTCGGGCTTGGATGGAAGGTGATCGCCGGAGACAGGGGATCACGATCCCGGGCTCGGATTGTCAGATAAGGGCGGCCGGCGGTGAGAAAACAGAAGGAGATCGCCAGATAAGGAAAGGGGAGGGGGGAATTCCATCGGAGACGATGGATCCGATAGGTGGCCCCCACCTGTCGGCGGGCGAACGAAAAAGGAAGGGCCGACAGGCGGGCCCCGGCGACCAGAGAGATAGAGGCGAGTGCGAGTGGCTGATGCGTGGGGCCAAGGCAGGGTGCGGGCGGGAGAGAGAGGAGGGAGATTGGCGCCGACATCTGGGTCCCACATGTCACTGACGCGAGGTTTGGACTGGGCTGGGCTCGAGGACTTTGAGGGTTGAGGCCCATTAAGATTTAAAATGGTTTTCTAATTTAAAATAATTCCAGTAATTCATTTATTTGATTAAGGGTTGAAGCACTGTTGATAAAAATTTGTAAAAATTCTTAAAATTATATCTTAGCCTCTAGATTCCACCATAAAATTTCCAAGTCCAAATTTCAAGTATTCGCTTCTATTTGGCTTTATTAGGGCTCTTTTAGGGTTTTCTTTAATTAAATAATTCCAGAAATTCCCTGAAAAATATATTTCCTTTATTTTATTTATTTTTAAATCTTGGGATGTTACAGCATCATGAGTCCATGATCCATACGTCCTCTAGTCCCCGATCCTGCACAATCAGTGGTTGTAAGAGGGAGCAAATGGTCTGGCACCAGGTTTAGCAAAAGAACTAAACCAGTGTCGAGCCATCTACTCAAAAGACGGAAAGCAGAAATCATCATATGAGTCTAGACCAAAACGCGGCTCAAAGCACGGTCCTCGGTTCTTCCTAAAAACTCAGCCACGAGGTCCCGGACCATATCCAAAATGACCTGGAGCTCTACCGGATCAAACACCACCCTCCGGAGCACGGGCATGAAAGCCGTCTCCTTTACCACCACCTACACGACGCGGCCTAGCCTCTAGCCTCTCCCCACATCGAGGAACTCTCAGTCTACCACCCTGCTGGTAGAACTACTCCTGGCCACCATGAGCTCTCTCTGCTCTCTCAACCCGCTTCCTCCTGAAGCAAAACTCCGCAAGATGCCCGTCTTTCTAACAAAACTCACAGTGGTAAGTGGGCTTCTTGGGATGTGGTTGAGGCTTGGGGTTCTTGGCCTTGGTGGTGTTGGGTGTAGACTCCTTGGTGTGACAGGGTCCAAGTAGAGAGTCTAGAGAAGTGCGGAGGTGTTTGGGCTTTGGAACCCAGATGGGCTTCTTGGGTGGAGCTTTGGGCTGTTCTTGGAACACTCCATCCTTGGGCTGACTAGCCTGGAAAGACTCAGTGGAGTGAGTCTTGGGGTATCTCTATTCAGGAGTCATTTTACTCCACTCCACTGCCTCACTAATAGCACTCTCAAAATCAGCCTTGGTGTAGGTGTAGCCTACCCCAAACCCATCCTGCCTCTTAAACTGCTGGATCATCATGCCGAGCTGTGGCTCTCTAGCACTCACTCAACTCAGGATCTGATGGAGGTAAAAGTTCTCATTCTGAACATCAGCTAGCTCCTCTCTTAAGGAAGCTAGTACCTCCACCTGATACAAGCAGGTCTCACACTCTCTATTAACTTGGACAGGCTTCTCGGCTTTCAGCTTGATCAAATCCAATCTAAGAGACAAGCAGTTCTCACAGATAGTGGGTGGAACTAACAGTGTCTCAAGATCTAGCCTAGTCTGTTCCAGCTCAGCTCTAACTCTCTCCAAATCACCCAATTGTTCATCACCCTTGGCTTTCAGCTCATCTAATCTAGCTAGATGGGATGGGCAATCAACACAGGGCACGACGACAGTGGCATGAGCATCTTTCAGCTCCAGCTGAGCGCTCTCAAGCTCAGTGGCCAAAGCGTCCCTCTCATCAACCCTTTCTATGTACCTGGACTTCAGAGTCGTCAGGTCACACAACAACACCTCATACTTTGGGCACTCACTGCTATCACCCAAGCAAGGGGAAGAAGATAGACTCTCAATTCTGCCGTTGGCCACGACAAGCTCACTCTCAAGCTCATCTATCCTTTTCTTAGCGCCCCTAAGCAGTTTTTCCCGATATTTCAACTCCTGACGATTACTTTCAAGTAAATCAATGATTTCACGTTCGTAAGAGGATACCTTTTCATTGTCGTCGTCATCGGAGTCATCAGAGGAGCCCTTTTCTTCATTATCCCCAAGAGCCATTGAGCAGAAGATCTTGCGGGATCTTTGGCGTCGATGTGAGCGGCTCTTCGGCCTGTCCCCGAAAGCCATGAAGTAGAGGCCCGCCGGATCGTCCTTGTCCTTCCCCTTTCTTGTCACGATCTCCTCATCGCTCGAGCTTGATGAAGAGGAAGAATACGTGGACCACTTGGAGTAGCTTTTCTCCATCTCGGCGAAGAAGACCTTGTTGCGCTTCTTGTTCTCACGCCTGTAGTCCTTCAGGGCCTTTCTGAAGAATCTGGTCTTTGGCTTGCCCTTTGTGAAGGGGGAGCTATCGTGCTTGTCCGAGTTATAGAAGCCACCACCGATACCCTTCTTGTGACCATTGCTCTTGGGGCAGTCGGCGATGAAGTGACCTGGATCACCACACTCAAAGCATCCGGATTTTGTGCCGTGTCTTTTGAACATTCTCTTATCATAGACACGATGCACCCGGTTGTTAAACAGGCATAGGTCATCATCTCCTAATGACTCGAGCTGGTCCTCAATGATAGACATCAAGGAGAACCCAACACAGCTCACAGAAGAGGGTTCAATAGAAGGTGTAGCAAGGGCCAGGGTTTTTGATCCAGAGCCAGTGAGATTTGATCTCAACTGGGTATCAACCTCAGTGGCCTTCAGCTTGCTAAACAACTCAGAAATTGTCAAGGTATCATAAGAAGTGCTCTCAATGATAGAGGATACCTTGATCTCCCAGATCTTAGTATCCAAGGTATGGAGAACCTTGAGCGCCTGCTCATGATCTGAGACTAACTAAACTCCGTCGGCCTTGTTTGCCTGAAGCTTGTTGATGATCGATTGAAAACGACAAAACAAAGCTTCAATAGATTCACCCGGCTTCTGTGTGAAATTTTCATATTCACGCCGGTAGGTCTGATAGAGCTGAGCCTTGACCTAGGCTGTCCCCTCATGGTGTGCCTGGAGGGTAGCCCAAATCTCTCTAGCAGTAGTGAGATGGCTCACATGCTCAAATTCAGTGGGACCTAAGCCAGAAAACAAAATGTTCACCGCTTTGTTGTTGTTCTCATGCTGGGCGATAATATCAGGAGAATTACACTCAGCAACAGGCAATACTATGAAAGTAGCATGAACACAAATGTCCCAAATGTCCGAGCTTTGGCTCATGAGATAGGCTCGCATGCGAGTCTTCCAATAATTATAGCCATAAGCTTCCAAGGACGGGACCTTTCCAGGAGAAGTCATGATCACTACCTGGGTTTAGAACCGGTCAAGGTATGGAAAAACCCTAACCAGGCTCTGATACCACTTGTAGGACCGAAAGTAGCGACCAGAGGGGAGGGGTGAATGGGCGCATAAAAAATTCTTTTGAATAAATGGCCTGCTCCCAACACCCAACACACCTCAACAGACTTAGCAATGAAACGTAAATAGATCAACAGAGCCTAAAATGATCTAGTCTAAAAACAACCGGTGTCCTAAATGAAAAGACACCAACATAGTACTTAAAGGCAGATTAACAGAGCATTTAAAACATGGTCATCTCAAGCTTCATGAAGGTAAATCATCACAGGTATTTAACTTGAGTGCACATAAAAAGAGATGAAAGTTTACTGTTCAAAATTTGTCTCCTGTTCGAAACTTGACGAAAGCCTGTGCGATGTGGTCATGCAAAGCCTGAGGTTGTCGAAGCCTGTTCAGTGAAGTGTGTAGCTAATGAAGCCTGCTTCGAAACGCACAAGACCGAAGTCGAAGGCCAAACTATGAACCGTGCACTTCGGAAATGCGGTGTGCAGTGCTAGTTGTCGAAGTCTGCTCTTGTTGACGAAGTGTACCATGCGAAGTATACTTCGAACATCCGAAGCCTAATCAACCAGAGGACACAAACCAAAAAACTTCGAAGTATATAAAAAAGCGAAGCCTACTTTAGAGATCTTCATGAGAACTTCGAAGTCTACAAGACAAAAACCGAAGCCTAGCACTTTCACAATGTGGGGCCCACGCTAGAGATTGACAGAGAGACCCAAATGCGAAGCTGTGCAGCCAAAGCTCAGTACTCCGAGTACTACTTCGCAATCTTCGAAGCAAAGCAAAGATTGAAGCACAAAGCGAAGCCTATACTTCGAAAAACAAACAGCGAGGTCCTGAGCACAGACCCGAAAAATAATGCCTGAAGAACAAAAAGTATGGGGCCCATGCTCTAGCTCCGAACATTAAGACCTCCGGAAAAATTACTCCGATCAAGATGAACTTCGTGCGAAGTACTGAGACAAGCTGCTGCCGAAGCTATTCTTTGCATGGGACGGTTACAATGCTAGTGTCCAGGCTGCATGAAAATAAAAACAACCTATTGCATAGGCTGCCACTACAAAACACATCAACGAACTCTGTGCAAAAAGAAAACAGACTAGCCTGCTGCAAGCAATAAATAAACTAGCCCCTAGAGGCTACCTCTCAGAAACGTTGTGGGAAACAAAGCACTAGGTGACATGCCTGCCGCCTAGCCTGTGTGCTATCGAACACAAACAACAGGTGAGAGAAAACTGCTTAGAGAAAAATGCAGCGCAAGTTAGAGAGATCGCAGTGGATTCGAGAGAAAGAATACTCTGCGGCGGACTTAAATCAGAAAAATAACCATGACGCGTAAAAAACGAGGCAATAGTGCAATCACAGCAAGATGTCAGAAAATCAATAATGGAAGAATAAAACTGACGAAGTGATTTCTTGACGTGTGCGCGATGAACGGTGGCGGCCGAGAGACATGGCGGCGCTCACATGAACAGGAGATGGACAGGAGCAAATCGTGGGGAAAGTGAACACAGATGTTTAGATTAAAGTGAGTTAACCCTAACCCTAGGGATTGGGGCCCTATTTATAGGCAGCCCAATAGCCTAGGAAAATACCAAAAGACCCTTAGGGTTTTTACAGACGCTGAAATAAAATGGAAAAGACCAAAATGCCCTTAGGATATTTTTACAGACTCGACTTACTGACTGTGGGCCTAAGGAAAAAATAGTAAACTCCTAATTACAGATGACTTATCCTGAAGCGGAGCTTTCGTAGAGACTACATCTTCGCCTCAGAACGGTCCAATCCGAGATCAGCGGTCATCAGTTTTGCGCTGAAACTGACAAAGCGTCCACCGACTTTGCACCAGGTACCCGGATTGGGTCGGCCTGATTCCGCGGCTCTCTCAACCCAGTGTAGGACCGAAAGTAGCGACTAGAGGGGGGGTTGAATGGGCGCCTAAAAATTTCTTGCTAAACTATATATTAATCCCAACACCCAAACAAACTTAATCAGGCACAAAATTAGCAGAGCAAATTCCTAGAACTAAAGTAGTCTAGTCTAAAAATGACTAGTGTCTTAATTGAAATGATATTAAAGATAAGCTAAATAAAATTACTACAGTAAATAAAAACACCTAGATAAATCTCGAAATATTAATATTTCAGTGTAGTAATAAAATATTAATCAAAACAATAAAACATGGATTACTAAAATTAATTCAGAATTGAACCGAAAATATTACAGGTAAAAACAAAAAAAATTGCGACTAATAAATTTTTCTTTTTATATAAGCAGAGTAAAACACTTAAATAACTAATACGAGATACGTAATAAAAATTTAACAGATTAAAATTAATTACGAGATTAATAATAATTTTTAATTAAAAACTAGATAACTATTGATTTGGATAACTAGCTGAAAAATAGGAGATTAAAAAAAACTTACCTCCATGATGTCACCCTCGCCGCGCCGCAGATGATCCGATCAACTCTGTTTCCTTGCCGTGCCTTGCTGCCGAGGAGAGAAAGCCCCGTGAATTGCTATGCGCCGGTGCACTGCCAAAAACCTGCGCAGCTACTAAAGAACCTATGTCCTGCCACTTGCATGCAAGCTATAGGTTGCTATGAACCTACGCCTGGAAAGCTATCAAAACAGAAAAACAACTAGTCGGCCAGCTATGCTACTGTCGACAGGAAAAAACCAAACCATGGATTGCCGTGCTCTGCAAACAGAAGCTTGTGTCTTGACCTCTTTGCGTGGGCAAGAAAGAAAAAAACCTGCATGCAATCGTTGGACGCCGTGCAACCAAGCCGTGGACTCCCGTGCAACCAACCAGGGGGATAGGGGCCTATTTATAGGCGACTCCTAATACATGAAAAGACTAATTTACCCCTAGGGTAAATTAATACTGACTCTAAAATAACTTCCGAAAATTACTAAAATATTCTTAGAAATATCACCTGACTCAAATAAAAATATTCTAAACTTAAAAACTAAATTTTAATATCCTAAAAATGAATTAATCATAGGTTATCAGTTTTGCGCCGAAACTGACAAAGCATCCACCGTCTTCGCACCGGGTACCCAGATTGGGCCGACCCGACCCTGCAGCTCCCTCAGCCCGGCAATCGCTCGTCGCCCGTGTACCTGAGTCAAACCCAGTCAACAGACCAGTGGATCCTCTGCCGCCCCTAGCCATGTACCTGGATTGGGTCAGCCCGACTCCGCGGCTCCTCTACCCGGCCGTCGCTCGCTGCCCGTGTGTACCTGAGTCACACGCGCCTCACTCGCTGCCCGGCAGGTCTTCATATCTCTCTTCCTTTGACTTCCGTTGACAATCACTCATCACATCTGGAATATCAAAACCATATTCTTCAACATGGTTTCTCAATCTCCCCCTTGATGAGTGCATTATCAACACCCTCTTCAGCTCATCTTCAGAACCTGCAAAACATGTGGAAATAGGAAAACAAAGACAGAACAAAATAGAAGAAATAAAGTAAATTTTAACTCTAATGACCAAAAGCCAAACAGAAGCAAGAAAAATGGTCATTATGGTTAACCAAAAAATAAAGACTCAAAAACTTGTGCAATCTCACAATTACCAACAAGGAACTCCCCCTAAAATAAATCTCAAAGAAAGCTAAAAATATTCCCTAAACTCCAAAATTTCTCCCCCTTGTTGACAATTGGACTCATCAAGTGAGACTAGATGCACTATAAAGAGACATAGACATAAACTCTCCCTGAAATGCAGCTCCCCCTCAAGATATGCCATGAATGCTGATGGGGTGCAAGTGGAGTATGAAAAGCATGCTTCTTAGATATGATTAACTGCAATTACAACATCTAACAGGTATAGCAAAAGATATATTGTCTAAGATACATGACATGATCAGTGCAAACAGATGATATCTAAAGAGAGCCATTAGCACACATTTTTTGATTTTTGCAAACAAAAGCATCACCACATTTTCTAGTTGACAAGCAGAGTAAAGCATGAGATGCAAAAGCTAACTGATATCTACCAAGATAAGCATTATCCAAAACAAAGTGCTTCAGCAAACTTGTCATCTTTTTAAATTTTTCAAACTTTTTCTTTTATTTTTCATTTCTGCCAGGGGTTATTTGCATGTCAAACCTTATGCTAACCAACCAAGTCAAGACTAGGCCAGAACTGGACCATCAGAAGCTTAAGACATTGGTCTTGGCATACATTACACCGTCCTAGTTCATACCAAAGTGCTATGGTAAGCAGTCCAGAACAATGCAATGCGACAAAGCAAACCCACCTGGATCTTTTCTAATAATCATAAAAATGCATAAATTTTTCATTTTTCAGAATTTTTGACATTTTTAAAGCACATTTTTTCATATTTAAAGCATATAGATGTCCAAGTAGCATATCTGCATCTAAGTAAGGATCTAGCTACAAGGCATGTAAAAGATAGCGAAAGCATTCAGCCTACACATGCTAGTTACCAGAAACAATGGTGATCATTTTTCAATTTTAAAACATAAAAGCCATGCATATGACAAATATCAGATATATCAAGTGAACTGAAACAGAACATGATCATCGACAAGTAATCAAAAACATATACTAGCTAGAGAAAGTAAAGCAGATTAATCATATAACAGAAGCAAACTCAAAATGTGATTGATGATTATGCATGATATGAACCACACAAAAGACGCAATTAAAAATAAAAAAATAAAGAAGAAGGAAAAACTGACTCAAAATATCCTAAAAAGGATGCACAACTCCCAAATCAAGATCTATAATCATGAGTGGGAGCAAACGGTCCAATGCCAGGTTTAGCAAAAGTGCTAAACCAGTGTCGAGCCATCTGCTCGTATGTAGGAAAACAGAAGGAATCATATGAGTCTGGACCAAAACGTGGCTCAAAGCGCGGTCCTCTATTCTGCCTAAAATCACGGCCACGAGGTCCAAAGCCGTATCCATAATGATCTGGAACTCTGCCGGAACGAAAACCACCCTCCGGAGCACGATCATAAAAACCGTCTCCTCTACCACCACCTACACGACGTGGCCTAGCCTCTAGCCTCTCTCTACGTCGAGGAACTCTCAGTCTACCACCCTGCTGGTAGAACTGCTCCTGCCCACTTTGAGCTCTCTCTGCTCGCTCAACCCGCTTCCTCCTGAAGCAAAACTCCTCAAGATGACCGTCTCTCTGACAAAACTCACAGTGATAGGTAGGCTTCTTGGTATGTGGTTGAGGCTTGGGATTCTTAGGCTTGGTGATGTTGGGTGTAGCATATTTGGTGTGAGAGGGCCCAGGTAAAGAATCAAGAGAAGTGTGGAGAGTTTTAGGCTTTGGGACCCAAATTTGCTTCTTAGATAGAGCTTTAGGTTGTTCTTGGAGCACTCCATCCTTTGGCTGACTATCCTTAAAGGACTCAGTGGAGTGAGTCTTGGAATATCTCTGTTCGGGAGTCATCTTACTCCACTCCACTGCACGGCTAATGGCACTTTCAAAATCAGCCTTGGTATAGGTGTAACCTACCCCAAACCCATCTTGTCTCTTGAACTGCTAGATCATCATACCGAGCTGTGGCTCTCTAGCACTAATCCAACTCAGGATCTGACGGAGGTAAAAGTTCTCGTTCTGAACATCAGCTAGGTCCTCTCTCAAAGAAGCTAACACCTCCACCTGAGACAAGTAGATCTCACACTCTCTATCAACATCGACCGACTTCTCTGCTTTTAGCTTGATCAACTCCATTCTAATGGACAAGCAGTTCTCAAAAACCGTGGGTAGAACTGACAAGGTCTCAAGCTCTAGCTTCGTCTGCTCCAACTCAGCTCTCACTCCATCTAACTCGCTCAACTGCTCATCACTCTTGGCTCTCAGCTCAGCTATACTAGCTAAATGGGATGGGAAGTCTACACAAGGTGCGATGACAGTGGCATGAGCATCTTTTAGCTCCTGCTGAGCGCTTTCAAGCTCAATGGCCAAAGCGTCTCTCTCATCTACTCTCTCTATGTACCTGGACTTAAGAGTCGTCGGGTCACACAACAACACCTCACAGTTAGGGCACTCACCACTATCACCCAAGCAAGGGGAAGAAGACAGACTCTCAATCTTGCCATTTGCCATGGCAAGCTCACTCTCAAGCTCATCTGTCCTCTTCTTAGCCCCTCTAAGTAGTTTCTCCCTATACTTCAACTACTGACGATTTTGTTCTAGTAAATTAACAACTTCTTGTTCATAGGATGATACCTTCTCATCGTCGGAGTCGTCGGAGTCGTCGGAGGAGTCCTTTTCTTTCTTCTCCCCAAGAGCCATTGAGCAGAAGCTCTTGTGGGGTCTTCGGTTGTCACGTGAGCATCTCTTCGGCTTGTCCCCGAAGGCCATGAAACAGAGGCCCGCCGGATCATCCCTGTCCTTCCCCTTCCTGATCACGATCTCTTCATCACTTGAGCTCGAAGATGAGGAGGAAGACGAGGATCTCTTGGAGTATCTTTTCTCCATCTCGGCGAAGAAAGCCTTGTCTCGTTTCTTGTTCTCATGCATGTAGTCCTTCAAAGCCTTCCGAAAGAATCTCGTCTTGGGCTTGCCGTTTGTAGAGTTGTTGTACTTGTCGGAGTCGTAGGAGTTGCCGCCGGTTCCCTTCTTGTAATTCTTCCGCTTGGGGCAGTCGGTAATGAAATGACCTGTATCACCACACTCAAAGCATCCGAATTTTGTGTCGTGTCTCTTAAACATTCGCTTATCATAGACACGTCGCACCCGGTTGTTAAACAAGCACAGATCATCATCTCCTAGAGTATCAAGTTGTTCCTCGGAGATAGACATCAAGGAAAAGGCAGTACAACTCATGGCATTAGGATCAGCAGATGGTGTCGCAAGTGCCAGAGTCTTGGAGCTAGAATCAGTGAGATTTGATCTCAACTGAATATCGACCTCTGAGGCCTTCAGCTTACTAAAAAGCTCTGCGACAGTCAGGGTATCATAAGACGAGCTCTCAACAATAGAAGAAACCTTGATCTCCCAGATCTTAGGGTCCAAGGTATGGAGTACCTTAAGCACCTGTTCATGATCCGAGACCAGCTGATCACGCTCGGCCTTGTTAACGCGAAGCTTGTTAATGATCGATTGAAAACGACCAAACAGAGCCTCAACAGTCTCACCCGGCTTCTGTGAGAAATTTTCATACTCACGCCGGTAGGTCTGGTAGAGCCTAGCCTTGATCTGAGTTGTCCCCTCATGGTGTGCCTGTAGCGTAGCCCATATCTCTCGAGCAGTGGTGAGATGGCTAACATGCTCAAACTCACAAGGACCTAGACCAGAAAATAAAATGATCACCGCTTTACTATTATTTTGATGCTGGGTAACTACATCTGCAGCAGTATCCGCAACAATAGGCACTATGGTGAAGGTAGGATGAACACAAATCTCCCATATGTCCGAGCTCTGGCTCATAAGGTATGCTCACATGCGAGTCTTCCAATAAGTGTAGCCAAAGGCTTCTAGGGACGGGATTTTGCCAGAAGACGTCATGGTCACTACCTAGGTTTAGAGTCGATTAAGATATGAGAAAAACCTAACCTCGCTCTGATACCACTTGTAGGACCGAAAGTAGCGACGAGAGGGGGGTGAATGGGCGCCTAAAAATTTCTTGCTAAACTATATATTAATCCCAACACCCAAACAAACATAATCAGGCACAAAATTAGCAATGCAAATTCCTGGAACTAAAGTAGTCTAGTCTAAAAATAACTGGTGTCTTAATTGAAATGATATTAAAGATAAGCTAAATAAAATTACTGAAGTAAATAAAAACACCTAGATAAATCTCGAAATATTAATATTTCAGTCTAGAAATAAAATATTAATCAAAAGAATAAAACATAGATTACTAAAATTAATTCAGAATTGAACCGAAAATATTACAGGTAAAAACAAAAAAAATTGCGACTAATAAATTTTTCTTTTTATATAAGCAAAGTAAAACACTTAAATAACTAATACGAGATAAGGAGAAACTCGATCGGAAAAAAAACCGAACACAAAAACGTGCGATGGACTGTAGATTGATCTCAGGAAATAAAAAAGGACAGTCATCTATCCCTAGGGGGATAGGGGCCTATTTATTGGCGACTCCTAATACATGAAAAGACTAATTTACCCCTATGGTAAATTAATATTGACTGTAAAATAACTTCCGAAAATTACTAAAATATTCTTAGAAAAATCACCTGACTCAAATAAAAATATTCTAAACTTAAAAACTAAATTTTAATATCCTAAAAACGAATTAATCATAGGTTGTCAGTTTTGCGCCGAAATTGACAGAGCGTCCACCGTCTTCGCACCAGGTACCCGGATTGGGCCGACCCGACCCCGCAGCTCCCTCAGCCCAGCAATCGCTCGTCGCCCGTGTACCTGAGTCAAACCCATTCAAAAATCAGTGGATCCTCTGCCGCCCCTTGCCATGTACCCGGATTGGGCCTGCCCGACTCCGCAGCTCCTCTGCCCGGTCGTTGCTCGCTACCCGTGTACCTGAGTCACACGCGCCTCAGACACGGCAGGTCTTCATATCTCTCTTCCTTTGACTTCCGTTGACAATCACTCATCACATATGGAATATCAAAACCATATTCTTCAACATGGTTTCTCACCCGGCAATCGCTCACCGCCCGTGTACCTGAGTCAATCCTGGTCAACAGCCTAGTGGATCCTCTGCTGCTCCTAGACATGTACCCGGAATAGGCCAGCCCGACTTCACGCCCCCTGCCCGACAGTCACTCGTTGCCTGTGTACCTGAGTCACATGCGGCCCAGACACAGCAGGTCTTCTTCCTCTCTTTGTGTCATCTTCACTTCCATTGACAATGACTCATCACATCTGGAGCATGAGGCCCACGCTCTTCAGCATGGCTCCTCACTTTCGTTGACTATGCAACATCGTTGGTGAGCTCTAGGCTTTTACCAAATCTTGGTGTCACAACATCATGGAAATAACCCCGACAATGAACTAGTGACTTCCTAGCATATTCAATATGGTGAAGTTATTACGGCACAAGCGTCAAAGCATACTCAAAACCAACTATAAATAGTTTTGTTCATGCCTTGAAAAATTCATGGTCGCTAATTAACATAGGTTTGATTAGGAAACAAAATGAGATAGAATCATTCTATCCCCACCTTGTTTCTATTGTTTGGTATAGGAGTGGGATGGAGTTA